>JAWWEG010724622.1:0-11739 GCA_035582685.1 Amphiuma means | reverse complement strand
AAGTTGCTGGGTTCCTGTCCACACAATAAGAGAGAAGTGGCTCGGTAACAAAAACAAACTGGAAGTGATAAGGAACCTAGTTCCTGTCACCTAAAGCCTATACAATGAATAGAACAACCATTTCTTCAACAACCTACCCACCAGATTCAAAATGATTTTCTGTAAAGGAAAAAACAGTTGAGGTTAGTTATGACGCCACTCACATTACGTTCAACAGGAAGTGCCCTGCTATAAATACAAATTTCCTAGCAAGTAAAGTTAAAATTGTTAAGTATAAAAACAGCCCCTTACTGATGCGTGAGGGCAGCACAGCAGATAGTAGGGCTGGGTAGAGGAGGGCAGGGCAGATGAGGGCAGGGTAGAGGAGTGCAGAGCAGCAGAGGAGGACAGATGGACAGCGGAAGCCAGAGAAAAGCAGCAGAAGGCAGAGAAGGGCAGCAGATGGCACACACACACAGATCGATGAGACACGCTCACCCATCCAAACACAATCACTCACATTTACACACACACACACAGTCACCCACCCCCACAGTCACTCACACATGCACGTGGGGGGCAAGGGACAATTGGACATGGGGGGCCAGGAACACATGGACATGGGGGGGTGAAGGGGATACGTGGAGCTTTGAGGGTTGGGGAGCAGGAGCAGAAGGGGTACAGAAATATTTGGGAAAGGGACCGGGACATAACTTACAAGCTGTCTGCCAGCCCACCCTTCCACTATATGCATGCGCTGGGAAGTCACGGACCCGGCACCCAACAATTTCTGATGCAAGCTGTCACATGCTCATGGTGGTCCGTTGCCCAGCAACATCTTCAGCCCAACAGCAACATCTTCGGTCCAGTGCTTAGCAGCAACATCTTTGGTCGCAACACATGACAATACACTCGCTTTGTGGGAGTGCACACAGGCTGCACACACGTACACGCACCAGCCTGCATCTAGAAATGCTGAGGCTGATTGGAGGGGGCATGGCTAACAACAAACTTATGTGCCCAAATACATGCCTGTGGGCATTAACCTGGGCAGTTTAATATAAGTGAAAGCAGCCCGTGCTCAGTTCCCAAATTGACAATGGGGTCAAAGCCCTTCCATGCATGCCCTCAGTATACGGCTCCCTGCAACGGGGCATGCTCTTACGTGGTTTACATTTCCAGCAGGTGAGTTGTGCAGCGGTTTCCAATGATAATAATGAAAGAAGGCTGGCAGATTCATACACCCATTGCACTGTAATAGCTGCTTGGGTGAACAGGCACAGACACCCCATGTAAGGAGCTCTCTGATGATTCACAGCATAATTTTGTGATGAAAATTATGCAAAAGCATCATTTCTGCAAAAAAAAAATAGAAAGGATGAGATTGTGCAGAACACTGTGTCCCATTGCGTTCAGGGATCGACTTGCAGTGCTTTCCCCAGCTTCTTACCCCATGTCTGCTGCAATAACATTGGCCATCAAGAAGATGGAACTTTACACTGATGAAGTGAAACTGTGATAATGTGAGTTGGACCAAGAGCTGGAAAAACACACTTGCGTGACTGTGGCAAGTAATCAGCATGGACTTCAAAGTCACAGAGAACACATGCTGCGCCCTGTCCCAGATGAAGGATTGGAATTAGCATAAGACTGTGCTACCTAAGCCTCCTTTTTGTGTAAACTATCAATCAACATGGTTGTGGATGAATAAGTCAAATGCAGAGGACAAGTCCAGCAAGACCAGCACCACACAATAACTGGCATCTCTAAGCCCCAACAGCCTATCCCGAATATCTGTCATTGCTGTTTCAATCCATCTGCCGGGGCGAAAGCCAAACTACAAATCATGAAAGATGTTATTTTATTGCAAATGTCCTTGGAACTCTGATAATACTACATATTCCAAGAAACAACCTACGATTGGCATGAGTAATAATTAGTCTCATAAACTCAAAGGGAACCTTTTCATGCATGTCCTTCACTTTACAAAAAATTATCCGAAAAAATTGGCATATTTTGAATTCAGGTACAAGTCATTTTGAACGTCCATTGTTTGCATACAGGCGTAGCAAAAACCTTAAAGAGTTACTTGTTCATAACAGGCCAAGAATACAGGGCATTTCCAGCAACCAGACTTTGTGGGGCTTACCTAAAGTTGTCGGTCATTTTCCATTTGGGTCATGCTCAATATGTGGACTTGCAATTGTCACTAAATGTTTTGATCTGGTTCGTCCATTTATTTGGCATTTGAGTGATCACACCAACTGTAAAAGTGAATGGGTCATCTATGGGATTGAGTGTCCTTGTTTGAAGTTATATATTGGAAAGACGAAACGACGTGTTGGGACCAGAATTGTAGAACATAGGAGTTGCATTAACAGGAAAATCATGACTGCACCAATTGTGGAACATTTCATTAATGCAGGCCACAAATCATCAGAATTAAGATGGATAGTGTTACAGCAACTTCTCTGGTTCGTCTAATGGACACGGTGTTGCATGAATACGAACAACGCATGATCCTTCGCTGTTGCAGCCATATTATAGGACTGAATGAATGTCTGGAGATTTGAGCACTTGTATGTGACTTTAAAATATATATTTTTGTACATTCTGGTAAGGTTTTTCATCATTATTTTCTCATCATTTGTTTATCACCTTTTTTTATGTCAATATACAAGCATAAGCCCTTTATATAGCGTGTTGGAAAATGTCCTATGTGATTAGAAATACTAGCATTATTTATCATCAACAAATTTTTTTAGTATATGTTACCATTTATACGTTGAGATATTACAACGTCAGGGACATTTCCCACAAGTGTTTATGGGCACATTACATTGACCATCATTAACATAGGGGCCATTGAGTATTACCATAATTTGACAGTGAGCAGGAGATGGCCCATTGATGCTTGGCTCATACTAAATGGAATCAGGCGGCAGGTTTTTATGGCGCTTGAGCTTATATAATGATAGAGTAGAGTGACGTGTCGGACATTAGGAGACAGGTGGCATCCACGCAGTTGACAACGCAGGTCAGGGCTTTAAGGGTTCTGATTAATATTAACAGGAGAGATACTGGTCCCTTACGCCAGTTCTTTAAGCATGCTTGCACCAATATGCGTGCATTGGACGAGGTATAGTGATAATGGGGATCGCACGTTACAGGCCAAGTGTGGTTAATGATTCTCGACACCATGTGACTGGGTGCCGATGCCTCCTTTTGTTGCATGTTGACGTCTGGATTAGGCAGTTATAGGATGGTTTAGGAAGAATTCGAACCATGTATGTGATAGAAATTAATTTTAATCATCAACAATACATTTTCTGGTTTAATTTCGTTTTTGTACACTCACATTTTTTGGCGAACGTTTTATATATATGAAGGATTGCCTTTGTGAAACATCCCCATTATGGTTTAAAACAACATAGGGGCGGGCTTAAGTAATTGGCTTCTCAGCACTTCACCCATATTATATATTATATTTGCTTTAAATCAAATTATACTTGTTTCAAGATGGTGAAGATGATAATGGTGTTTTAATAGGGCCATACACATCATGCAAACGTCGCATGGTTTCAAAAACTTTATTTATTGAATGCCTTGCAGGATGTCAGTCTTTATCCAGATCCACAGAGTGACGAGTGTTTAAGATGCAGGGATTCATGGAACTTTTTGCAGGAGGTGAGAACAGGTTCTGAATTAGTTAGTATTTTCACGTTTGGTCATGGAAAGCAGTATATGCTCCGCTCCTCGTTGGGTACATGATTAAGATGATTGAGAGGTTCACATACAGGTCGAGCACCTGCGGTAATGAAGCTTGTGAGCATTATATTGATAAAAGTTATCGGGTGTGTAGCTTTTTTTAATACAAGCCTTGAGGTGTCATGCATTTGGTAATTAATATTGTGGCATTCATTAACGTTTTTTATTTCATTCCTTTCAGATGTCAGTGAATGCCCTTGAACATCGATGCACGTATTAAAGGAGATAGTGCAGTTTTTAACACGTGGTGATACTTTGTGTTCTTTATTGTTTGTTCTTTAATTGGCTGGGTTTACAGTGATTGTTTCACAGTTCATATTTATTTATTATTTACAGATTGGACATAACTCGGGTAGGCCCATTTTGTAACCAAGTGGAATTCAGTTGAATTTTGTTGGTGAGTTCGGTGATATATGATTTGGTGGGATGTTGATTATGTTGAGCGCGTGACCAGTTTAATTTTGTTTTGTCACATTTTTTAGGAAGTGCTCATATTGTGAAAGTGACATTACAAGGAGCATTGCCATTAAAAAGCTTGGTATAGGGTGAGTTTTTTTCCCATTGTATTTGGTTTTGGTGATCACATTTTATTTTATAAGTTTATGCACAGGTTTAAGGCACATTGAGGACCTTGCATTAATAAGGCACAAGGGATCTTCGGTGGCGATTGGAAGATGTGTTGATCTCACAGTGGTGTAGGTGACGGTGAATGAGAATGGTAATTAATACAGATGCAGCAAAATAATTCAGGATGTTTCCTTCTCTTTTAGGCTTAATTGGTATCCTGTTGATGATGATCATTGTACATGTAGTTGCACAAGTTCATGATCCTTGGATAAAGATACAAGGGACATGTAGTGGGCAAATGTTGAAAAATGTTCATATCGCATTTTTGTACAATTATTGATCACCCCTGATGAAACTTCCGATTTGTACTAAAGGAAGTGAAACATGGTGGGTTATTAATGTGTGGCCAGATGGCCATTTTGTCTATGTGTCGTTGTCATATGTATTGTTTTTATATTTTTTGGTTTATGTGTGAGCAAAGGTAATAAATGCAGGAATGTTTACATGATATGTTTTCAAATGACATGGCTTGTTCAATGTGTTTTGTTTAGTTTATTCTCACAAGTAATAAGTTATTACTGATGGGAGGTTATGGGACAAGACTATTTTGAGTGTTTATGAGTAATAATTAGCGCATTCTGATCTGTCCAAAGATCATTTCTTCAGGAGTGGTGTGATGATACTGCACTTGTTGTCCTGTGGAAGGGAATCTGCAGCTAGGCTGTGGCTGATCAGGCAGGCCAAGACTTCAATACAGGGACTCATTCTTTAAACCATTTCATAGGCTGCGGGTCACAGGCAGGAGATAAGTTGCCCAGGCAAAGCAGATGACTGTAAGAGAAATCAAGGTGAAATGTCATGCCTGGGTCATGCAACTTTACTGTTTCTCCAAGCCATGCACCTGGCAACCTCTAGTTGTAGGACCCCTGCTTCAGGGATGTAGCTTCCGTAAATCTGGGCCATGTCATTAGTAAATTTAGGGGGTCATTACAACTGTGAAAGCGCTCGGCATGCGGTATACCGCAAAAACGGTACACCTCATCCGCAAACTACGCACAAACCATACTGCATGTATTACAAGAACCACCGCAGTCGGTACAACGCAAGCGGACAGTTATGGGGTGTAACCGGCGCAGTACACTGAAAAGCACGACCAAACCGCAGAAAGCGGAGCAAACTTATCATAGACAAAGAACCACACAGGGACTGAACAAAGAAGTGAAGAGGCAAACGAATCAACTGATATCATGGCACACCAGTACGCCAACCCACCAAAGCACCCCACAACACACCCCACTGCAGAGCACTGCACTCACAACAGGAACACCACGGCCACACAAGAACACAGCACCGGACCTATAAATACTAACATGGCAAAACGTCGTGCGACGGTGTCCCTCAATGTCGGCCATGTTGGCACGTCATGCAGCGCAGTGGGTGCCACCAAAGCACCTACTGCAGTGCACCGCATGACGGCTAGCATGGGCACCAATGAGGACCATGGCCAATGAACCACAATGTCAGCCACGTTGACATGTCATGCGGTGCACTGCAATGGGTGCCACCGAAGCACCTACTGCAGTGCATCGCATGATGCGCCAGCATGGGCACCAAAGCAGACCATGGCCAATGGACCGCAATGTCAGCCACGCTGGCACGTCATGCGGTGCACCGCAATGGGCACCACCGAAGCATCTACTGTGGTGCGCCACATGACGCACTAGCATTTGTGCCAATGCGGACCATGGTCCATGGACCGCAATGTCGGCCATGTTAGCACATCATGTGGTGCACCACAATGGGCGCCACCAAAGCACCTACTGCGGTGCACCGCACCAGCATGGGCGCCAATGCGGACCTTGGCCAATGGACCGCAATGTCGGCCATGTTGGCACGTCATGCGGTGCACCACAATGAGCGCCAGCCAACTGCGATACACCGCAATGGCTCACAGGTGAGTATCCTCATGCCAAAGCGAATGCACCTGTGAAACCAATGATACCCAAAGCACCCACCCACTCCAACTGCACATAAAAGGAAAGCAGCAGAGCACACAACCCACCTGCAACGATGTCTGAAGACGCATCTCGCGGGGATGGAGTATCCAGACCATCAGGGAGCCCACACCGCGAGGACAGTCCAGAAGACTAAGCCAGGGGGTGCAGACGGAGGGCGCCCAATGGTCAGCACAGGCCATGCTTCACCGAGCAGGAGCTCCTGGTACTTGAAGAACATGTGGTGAGGTAATCAGATGCTAAAATACAGCAGCCAACCATAGGGCAATGCGAGTGGGAATGTAAGGGAACATGGCACCCCCACAACAAGTTTATGTGAGGACAGGACCCCCACAACCATAAGACAGACACAGCACCAGAATGGCGCATGTGAACAAATTGTAGGTGTCATCCATACAAAGCAGGTCAAAAGCAGACAGTAGGAACCGAATGGCAAATAGACCAACAATACCCATGATGGTGAGAGCAATAGCTGCAATGTAAGTGCCCATGGAGGCAGGGTCCAGAACGATAGTGTAGCCATGTGACAAAGATGTGAAGACCGACCTCTACCCAAATAGCATAGATAGACTGTGAAACCCACAAATGCAAACCCAACCAAATGTGGCCCAAACACATGTGTACCACTTCGTCCCCCCATGCAGTGCTGTAAAATGCCAAATGACAACATGCCAGCACAATATCAGATGGCACCCTAGCACCGTCCGAAATGCAATGCTCCCTCATGACACAGAACCCACTGTATGGTATGATGTATAAAAAGTAACCATGCCCTTTCCACACAGGCATTCAGACCGCCTCTTCAGTCACCTCCGGGAGAGGAACAGTGCGGCGAGGAGCAGTCCCTGTGGGAGAACATCACTGAGTCCATCAACAGCAGAGGGACTGCATGCAGCACCATGGAGGAGGTCAAGAAGAGGTGGCAGGACCTCAAAGGCCATGTCCGCACTATCCTTGCGGAGTCAAGAGCCTACCTGCACGGCACTGGCGGAGGTCCTGAGATGCCTCCACAGCTGCAGGAGTGGGAGCGCCTGGACTCCACCGTGATCGATCATGCGTCGGTGGAGGGTGAAGGCACCATGGATATAGGGACAGGTATGTACATGAGCCATAACAAGACACCCACACCACACAACCACACAACACACCAGCAAACAGATGAGCAACATATTAGGCACACACACCAATGGCACAAGCTCAGCAAACATGCATGACCCAACAGACAGAACAAATGAACAGCAACACACTCAGCACTGATGCCAACAATGCCATGTAACTGACAACAGCAACAGAACAGGCCGTACACTGAACAGTCGCACACACCAATCAGCACATCAGACAACCCCATGCAACCATGTTAACCATGTACCCTTTCTGCCCCAACACAGGAATGCCAACACCGCCCCGAGGCACTGGCAGCTGTGAGGCAACAAGGGGAAGCCGTGCTGCCATACCACCTGGCCCCAGCACAGCGAGGCAGAGCAGTACCACCAGCGATGGCACTACACCATCTGTTGGGGCAGCCACCAGCCTCCCGTCTTCCAGGACCCCAACGAGTGCCACCAGTGGTACTGCAATCTTTGGCCCAGCATCCAGGCAGGCAAGGTCCTGGGTCTACACTGCTGGCACCAGCCAAATATCGGCCTTGGCCACACCACCACCATCTGCAATCGCCGATGTGGCCACAAGGCATGACAGCAGTGAAGACGACCAATGGGATGGCGCGATACACAGCGCCATCCTAGACCCTGACCTGCCACCTGCCACCCAGGCCACAGGGACCTGGCCTGCAGCACAGCACCCCACCCTATGGTAGGCCAGTGCAGGAGGCACAGGATCAGCTACAGGCATTACGTCAGCGGCTGCTGGCCATTGAGGTGCTGCAGAATACCATGCTGGAGGACAGAGCTGGGCAGCGGCGTGCCATGGACACTGTGTGTGTGCTTCTCACCACACTCACTAGCCACACAGCGTCCACAGCCCAGTCACTGCAAACCCTGACAAACCACCTTTGTCGCAGCAGTGACTGGGTGCCACAACATCAGGCACCATGTCGAGCAGTGTCCTCCCGCAGCCGTGCCAGAAGCCGACAATGTCTGGCCAGGCCAGTTGCCAGTGCCACACCACCTGGCCAGCACGACCCAGAGCCAGAAAAGGACCCTGTTGCACATGCTGAACCACCACAGCAGGGTCGTGGCAGGCCAGCAAACCAGCGGCAGGCACAGGACCAGAGGCCAGCCCCCAAGAGGGGCCACAGGCATGGCAAGTAGCATTCCAGTGATATGCAGCATGGACTGTACAGATGGCGGGGGGGTGGATGTCTGGTGGTGGTCACTGTCACTGTTAACATTGTAAATAAAAATCATCACATGAAGAAATTGTCAATCAGTTCCATCCGTGTCTGCATGCCTAATTGGTCATTTTGTTGAATGGCAGTATGTATGACAGTGCCCTCATCATTTGTGTCATTTGAAGGTGGGTCCATGTCATCAGGCAACCCCTGGCGATGATGTAAAGCAATGTTGTGCAGCATGCAACACAGCATGATGATGCGGCTGGTCTTAATTGAATGGTACTGCAAAGCACCCCATGCGCTGCAGACAACGGAACCATGCTTGCAGTACACCAAATGTGCACTCAATGCAGTTACGGGTACGTACAATGGCATCATTGTATGCATGTTCACCAGCAGTGTGTGGCACACAGATAGGTGTCATCAGCCATGGCCTCAGTGGGTAGCCTGAATCACCTATGGGAAACAGTGACAGGACATGAATGTCAGCACATGCGATGGAACAGACAGTCAGGCACACATGTCGACATGCAAAGCACGTGACATTCACATAACACCCAGGAGATGTGCAGGCCAGAACTGTACAGCTCACACTGCATGACCATGACACATCTGTAGGAGACCATTACATGTTCCCCCAATGTGCACACAAATACTACCACCAAGGCACACCGACAGGGCACATGTGTGACACAAGTGCCATAACCCAGCGCACAGCAGACATGCAAGGCACACAGCCACGTGCCCTCATGCAATGTGAGACAGAGCGTGCTATGATGTCAATGTGGTACAAAAACGAACAAGAGGGGAACCTGGAGAAAATTAAAATGGAGGGTCAATCCAGAACTACTAATCTTTAAACCAACAAAAGAACCTCCATCATATGTGTCAATAGAAGTGCCGGGTTGTAATGAAAAATCAAACTAAATACACCTCTCAGATAATGTGTGGGACAATAATACTTTATATAGAGTCAATAGTATAACCCCAACTTAGAAGTTAATACACATAAAACAACAGACATATGAACAATTCAACATGATTATGAAGGGGACACTGGATAGGACTCTATGAAGGTGTGTAGCTTGCTCCGTCACAACACATACGAATCATGACGACCACCAGGGAACATTGCGCAGCAATGTGTGATGCGCAGGTCAGACATGCATGTCATCTGCACATTCTTGGTATGCTGACTTTTCCTGTTCCGAAATGCCTCCTCACGGTGACGTGGTGGCACCAGGCCCACATGTATGCAGTTAATTGCCCCCACGACATTGGGCAACCCCGCAATGGCATAGAAGTCAGCCTTCACACGCCTGATGTTCTTAGGGTCCCTCAGAAACCTGATTCACTCCCCATCATATTTCAGGAAGGCACGCAACACCTCCGTCGGGATGTCTGAGAAACATGGCTGTGAGATCCCATGTGCTAGACCTATGGTGTGCTGGAAAATGCCAGTCGTGCAGAAGTTAAGGACGCTTAAGACCTTCAACAGAGTTGGTATGGATGTTGGACTGTGAATGGAACACCTGATGTCATCCTCCACCATCCGCACAAGGAATAGGACGGACTCACGATCGAATATATATGCCAAAAGAAAGTGCACATCACTCAGGGCAAATGGTATAGGCCATGACACATGGCACTGTCTGTGTCGACGGCACTGACCATGTGCATGGACAGGCACTGCCATGTCATCCATTGCCATGTGCAGACGCTGAAAACGCCATGCCATCAGCCACACTGCACCGGCACCAACAGCCATATCACAGTGACCGTCAAGTGGGTGTCAGTGCAAATGTCAGTAGGACAGCACAGACAATGGCCAACACAGCACATATGTTGAGGCACAGTTACCAGGGTGAATGGCATAGGATTGTGAATCATGTGTGGTCTGTTTAGCCACAAAGAGGCACAGTGCACAGTGGGACACAGGTGCCACACCATGCCAAATGTGCACACTGTGCAGGTCAGAAACACAGAACGGCGCTGGCCACCGTCCTGGACATGTTACACACACATATGGAGGGATCAGTGGAAGCACATAATAGGGAGTTCCGCATTGCTGACATAGCGCAGCGTAAGTGGGGAACCACGGGCAGACACCTGTACACAATGGTGACCATGGCCGTGACCAACAATGGGCCATACAGTATCAATAGCATCACTGCTAGTGGTGCACTGCGTGTGATGCACTGCTAGCGGTGTTCGGACCACAATGGTGTCCATGGCTGTGACCAACAATGGCCCACACAGTATCAATAGTGGTACCGCTGGACCGCAATGGCATCCACGGCCATGACCGACAATGTGCCACACAGTACCAATAGCGGCACCGATAGTGGTGCACCGCGTGCGATGCACCACTAGCAATGTACAGACTACAATGGCATCCATGGCTGTGACCGATAATGGGCCATACAGTACCAACAGCGGCACCACTAGTGGTGCACCGCGTGTGATGCACCGCAAGCAGTGCCCCGACCACAATTGCACACACATGGCCTCAGTGCCAATAGCCAATCAAAATCATAAGCGTGGCACCGCAAGCGGTGCACTGCATGAGGGCACGTGCCTGTCTGCACCGCTGTGCCAAATGGCCAATCATGCGTACGCAGGGGAGGGACCGCATTGCAGACAATTGGTGCACTGCAAGCGTCACACCGCCATAGATAAATGATGGAGCAGCCGACTGACTGATGTGCCTGCGACTGCGGACATCCTCAGCGATATTGCTGGTGTCTGTGCACTCGTCCAGGTCAGGAGGACTACATCAGTGGATCTACATCCGGGCCAGGAAGCCCTTCAGCGGAGCAGCCTTTTTCCAGACCAGGAGGCCTTTCAGTGCTTTTTCTAATGGGCCAGGAGACCCTTCAGCGGAGCAGTCGTTTTCCAGGCCAGGAGGCCTTTCAGTGTTTGTTCAACCAGGCCAGGAGGCCCTTCAGCAGAGCAGCCTTGTTCCAGGCCAGGAGGCCTTTCAGTGGTTTATCTACGGGGCCAGGAGGCCTTTCAGCGGAGCTGCCTTTTTCCAGACCAGGAGGCCTTTGGTTGGTTTTTCTACAGGGCCAGGGGGCCCTTCAGCGGAGTAGCCTTTTTCCAGGCCAGGAGGCCTTT
>JAWWEG010723512.1:0-11841 GCA_035582685.1 Amphiuma means | reverse complement strand
CCGCCGTGTCCTCCACCAACCTGGCGATCTTCATTGTTTTTTCCAGGGTGAGCTCCTTGCACAACAAAAGCTTCTCTTGTATCTTCGGGTTGCACGTGTATGCAACTACCTGGTCTCTGATCATCTCGTAGGTGCCGACTCCAAAATTACATTTTGACGCCAGGGCTCTGAGCGCTGTCACGTACTGAAGTACTGTTTCATCTTTGGTCTGGTGCCTCAAATGGAATTTGCATCTTTCCACCACCTCATTGACACCAGGTAGGTAGTGTTCGTTCAGAGCGCAAATTGTTTGTAGGAAAACATCCTCTTCATCACTGTCTCTTAAGGGTATGTATTTTAGAATGTTTTGGCCCTCCGGGCCGAGACAATGCCTCAGGAGGGCTAACTTCCGCTTGCTGGACCACCTATGTGCATCCAGGGTCTCTAGGTAGTTGAGGAAAACATCCCGCCACGTGTCCCATGTTAACTTCGGTTCCCCCGGGGCTTCCAGGAAGTATTCAGGCTGTGAGATTCCTTGCATCTTTGGACTGGTAAGTACTGGGTGGACTCTGGTAAGGTGCTTGCTGGCAGACGCTGCCAGGTCTGTACACAATCCCCCGCTGGTGGCAACAGTGGTGTTGAAAGGCCTGCCGGGTGCTGCAAGGAGCGGTCACTGAACTGCTGTCACGGCTGGCGCGCTGTCTCTGGCGGCCTTCCAACTCAGTCAGGGCCTTAGTCTACATGCAGGGACATCTGACCGATGGTGACGAACAAATGCTCACCAGGCCGGTCCTTCTGTAGTGTGAGTGAGGCTGGACTGTTGTTCCTCCTGTTACCACTAGGTGGCGCCCTCTGCAGTTTCTGCTCCAACGGAACGCAAGGCTGGGAACCCCAGGGAACTCCGGCAGCCTCCAGAGATCGTCAGTAACGGCAGGACTCGTTCAAGGTGGCAGTAAGGCCCCGAGGGTGATCGGCTATGTTCTGGTTGCCTGGCAGCTCCAGTATGTAACGGCGTAAGGTGATGCAGGCAGGACTCCGATTTGCACAAGGCCGGCCGGGCTGGGGCCGGGCCGGGAAGCTGAACGGTCCTGGTTAGCAGCAGTGTGGCGTCCGTGGTGTGGAATGGCTGCTCCTTGGCACGGGTAAGATTTCCGTGTCCTCGTCGCCAAATTTTCTGTTGTATCTTCTTCCAAGAAAGAGACACAATCCGGCAGTTTTGTTAACAGGTTTATTGCAACTTCTAACGTACAAAGAGCAGCCCTTCTCCCGCTCCATCTCCTCCCAGGCCCCCACGCCAAAACCCTCTTCCGCTTCCGCCCTTCCTCCTTCCTCTCCCACTCCCAAGGTCAAGGGTGGGCACTTTGGGTCCTATTGGCTGGGCTTCGGGGCTGGGATGTAACACAACCCTTGAAGGAGCGATATTGAAGTTTTTGAAAGTGGTGAAGCACAAGGTGCAGCAAGAGGCTAGATACCACAAGCGAGAAAGGCAAACAACTGGCAAGCAGTGATTTCCACTGAGGTCAGCAAGTGTCGAACCAAGGGGCAGACCCAGAACAGTAAGCAATAGAATGGGAAACATAAGACAAAACGAGAGGGGGAGAGGGACAGAACAATTGATCATGATGTTACTGAAGAGGAACAGGTAGCAGGGCAAGATACATGTACTCAATGAATGTCGATACATAATTGCATTTCGACTGAGGATTTTTTGGTATGAGGCTCAGCTCAGGGAGGTAATTTGTCCACAAGGGGCAAGGTCATTGTTTGAAACCAGAACGGTCGCTGCTGACAATGGGTAGTATCAGGGCCGGCGCGATTTTTTCTTCCCGCTCCCGGAGGGTCGGCGGGGCGGAGGTGCGCCCCCCCGGGAATTTTGCCTCGGAAAAGGCAGGTTTTCACCCCCCAGGGGGCAAAAAACACCCCCTGGGGGGTGAAAATCCACCCCGGCCGGCGCCAGAGGGTGGGCGACCGCCTACTTCGCCCAACCCTTCCGCCGGGCCTGGGTAGTATGGCACGTTACATGTACACAACCTATGCTTAGGGAGGTAATTTGTTCACATGGGGCAAGGTCTTTGTTTGAAACCAGAATGGTTGCTACTGACAATGGGTGGTATGGCCCGAAACATGTACACAATGTTTGGTGGCACGGAAATGCTTTGACGGATGTTTGGTGTGGGCTCAGCTCAGGCGGCAATTGTGTCCACAATGGGTGAGGCCCTTGTCTCAAACTGGAACTGTGTACGGCACAAGACAAGGATACTATGTGGCACAAAGCAACGGTCTACGTATTACAACTCAGGGGCGCAATGAAAGACTGTCCGAATCAGCATGTAGAGTGATGGTTTTAACCCGAGCAGGCGGGAAGGTGTTGGGATAGGAAGGAAAGCACTTGGGCAAGGGCTCACGGCAGAAGGAACAAATTAAGAACAGAGCCCATCTCAGGTGAAAGAAAGCACAGGTTAGATTTTGCAGGGGTTAGGTTAGATGAAGCCAGGGTTAGTAGCAGCCAGGGTTAGCAGAGGCAAGAGTTAAGAGGAACCACTCACCTACAGCATTTTGGGGCCCCTTCTCAGTCCCTTAAAAGCCACATTACAGACAAGTCCCTTGAACTGGTCCTTTTAACTGACGACCATTAGGCTGATGCCTAAAGGAATAGGGTTATATAGACTCCTAGACCACATGACCTCTCACAAGGAGCCAATCAGATTCACACACCCACCTACACAACCAATAACAATCATCAAACACCTCCCAGCTACACCCCAACCCAGCAAACCCACATAAACTAACACAATAGACACGTCCACTCACCAATAACACTGCAGCTCTAACACCCACCAAACACACCCATACTCAACCACCCCACCAGTCACACAATATCCCAGCCTCCTTACCAGCAAAACCCAACTACACCTCAGCCACCCACTCACCAATAACACTGCAGCTCTGACACCCACCAAATACACCCCTACCCACCCACCCCACACACTCAATCCACACAACAACCCCACCAATGCCAACGCCACAGCCACACACCCATCCGACCAGAGTCTCACACCACATGCAGGAACCCACATACCTCTTCCACACACACAAACACCTCAACAACACCCACAACCCATGCCAACACACCCATTCCATCCACAGACTAACAACACGTACAAGAATCCGACACAACCCCCACACACTAACTTCACCCCACACTCACAGCTGCAGGAACTAAAACACAACCTAACAAATAAGAAACTCAAAAACACAGCAGTAAGAAAGAGGAAGCCGAATGAAAATGGAAAGAAAATCAAAGACAAAGGGAATTAAACAGCCAAATGAATCACTACCACAAACAACAAAGTAAAACACCCAAGGAGCTGCAGATATAGCACAGGTAACCGAACAAAGGCCAGCAGACCAGATCCTGAACACACATAGAAGGTTGAACCACAATGGGAAGGGGCCAGCAAATTCCAGCAAAATTCCATGGAAACATCAACCAAAGACAACAAAGGGAGACAGGATGTGGGCAAGCAGAGGAAACAAATACTAGATGCAGGAAACAAGAATAATACCGAGTAATGAATAATGATCAGGCTTTATAAGTAGTGAATCACAATAGATCTGAAATGAATCAAGAGTAACATATTAACCACTCTCACCACTCTCTCTCTACCATGCAGATGACAACTAAGAGCCAGGATCAAAAACCAAAGACAAGAAAACAAGAGCAAACAAACAATCAAGTAAGAAGTAAGCAACCAGCAATCAAAGGTACTAATGGGCAAAACACAGAAGGCTGCAAGAGCAATAACACAGATGAGGAAACCAACTCTGTGCACAGATAACAAACCACAGACAAGAAAACAGAGCACACCTCACCATACAGCAACCAGACAAGAGGAGCATACTCAAATACCCGACCAGCTACACAAGAGAACAGGAAAAGCAGCGGCAAGAAACCGAGGTCAACCGCACCCCTTAACTACCAGCAGGATGGCACATTACAAGCCAACTCATGCCCCAATGGGAAGCTCCAGAAAACACCAAAGTCCAGAACCCAAGCCCACACAGCCATCAGAAGAAAAGCGGCCAACTCAAACCAATAAATACACCAACAAAAGAGCCACAGCAGAAAACTCACCTAAACCAGACACCCACAGAAAAGCAGAAGGTAAACATCCAAGCCAAAACATACACCTAGAGAAATACCAAGAATCACCCTACCAGGACACAGAAACAAAACAGCCAAACCAACCACCAGAATGGACCTACCAAGACCAACTTCCACAACAACAATTAAAACCAACAGGATGGGGACACTGGAGCCAACACACAATCCAACAGAGGACACAAGGAACACACCAACTAACCCAACCACCAGAATGGAAATACTCAACCCAACACCCACAACCACAAACAAACCGAGCTGGATGGAGACACTGGATCCAATACACAATCCAACAGGTGGAACAAGGAACTACCCACCAGAAACAAGCACTGGTACATGCCGAATACGTAACGGGAAGAAATCACCCAGGCCAACACGAACATCAACAAGAGCACAAAGGAACACCCAACCAAACAAACCACCCACTATAACAGACTGAACCAACCCAACATCCACAACAACAAACAAACCCAGCTGATTGAACCACTGGACCCAATACACCATCTAACAGGTGGAACAAGGAAACGCCTGCACTCCCAGAAGGAAGGAGAATGGGAGCACACAATCTGGCTGGCACAGCTGGTGAGGCAAAACAAGGACAAAAGGAATTTCTGATCTAGGTAAGACAGAAGGCAATGACAGAGGTAGATTAGTCTCTTGTATAATAGGGTATTGATACCTCCATGCACCAGAAAGGCAAAGCAGAGGCTCACCTTATTGATCTTGTTCCCTAACTTCGTACAGGATGAATCAGGTATTAGCCACAGTAAGGCAACGAAAGAAGATCGATCTGAGGGAGGCTCTGCAGATAATGTTACTGTATATCTCAGATCATCTGGGGACCCTAAGAAAGAAGGAGTGTTCTGGAGATGCACAGGAACAAAGACAGGGCACAGCAGAAACCCAATAACATGGGTCCACGGACTGCGGAGTAAAGGGAATGCTGGCCAGTGGGGAAATTATAGAGTGGGAGGAGACAGACTGGAAGTAGGAAGGTCTGGAACAGACTCAGGCACAGGTACATAGAGAAGGGTTGGTGCAAGACAGACCAAGATGCATGGGAAGGACCAGGCTCGAGATGCCGGAACAGAGGTAGAAGACAGGGAAGAAAAAGAATGGTAGAGAGAATGGAGAGAGGAAATAACAATGAGGATCAGAAGGTGGACACAAAGTAACAAACAAATACAGACAAGACAGTAACTGAACTGAGAGCAATAGATATGGAAAACAAACAGGAACAGGACGAATCAAACGAGGAACACTGGAATCATATAAAAGAAGTACACCTGCTGGAATGCAATCTATTGCTTTGGTGCCATCTTCCCTGTTGGCATCTATTTTGTCCCTTCATGGCATCTCATACGGCACAGAAGCATGATGGCAGACATATTTACTGCTGCCACTATTATACAAGAGACAGAAAAACACAGGAAAAGCTTTTCAGGGGGACACTAATAGTACTGGGAGCAATATCTCAAGTAAACTTTACCCCAGCAGGCCCGGGGCAAAGTGTATCCCGCAGTCACGGGGGAGGGAACCTCACACCCTGGCTCTGATATACACCTACATGGACAACCTCCAGATCCTACTGAGACATGATCTCAATGGTGATTCTGCAGCCACTAATCTGTGGAACTTCCAGGGGGTAGATGATGCAGCGGGAGGGGGCTAATGAGTGCCAGCTGGCTGAAGCTCAACATACACAAGACAAAGGTATTGTTGGTGGGGGCAAAGAGCAGACCCTGGCTGTCTTCTTTCTGACCCCCCTCTTAAGGCATTCCCCCAGTCCTGGTGTCCTCGTTCAAGAGTCTAGGAATTAAGATCATGTCCTCACTGTGCCTTGAACACCAAATTAACTCCTCATGTTGTATTGGTCATTTCAAACTGAGGCAACTGTGACAAATCCTCCATGTCTTGTCTCATACCCATCAGAACACAGTAGTTTCTACCCTGATTAGCGCGTTCTGGATTAAGTAAAATAGACTGCAAACAGCCATATGGATGGCAGGGTAGGCACAGTTGAAAGGCCAATAAAGTCACAACAGGAATAACTTAATGACCCCCAAACAACAGCACAGCCATGGCAAAAGCACATGGCAATGAGGCAATGCAAAATAAAACATCCATGACAAAACAATAGAAGTAATCATGCCTAATGCCCTGGGATCAGACCCTTGTCCCCAGCACAAGTCAGAAGACGTCCTCCTCCACCTTATAGAGCAGGTATGGGGCAGTCTCTGCGGTGCAGGACACCAATCTTTTCTTTTGGCCATGGCTTGTTTTGACAAGCACTTGTGCTTACACCAAGCAGCTGTAGGTGTAGCAAAAATGTGCTTACGTTTTTGCTTAGCGTTTGTCTCAGCGATTGTGAATTGTGCCATTCCTCCTCTGTGCTTAGGCTTACTGACTTAGTACTGTGATTAGCGTGGCCCTGCCCACTCGGGCCCATTTTTGCTTGTCTAATGGACCATTCATGCCTATCCTGCCTCTGTGCCATGTCGTGCCGCTGATTGCCACATACCATACACCAGAAAGAGGGGACTTTCCGGGTTGGGTGGAGGATCTCTGGTGGGGGAAGAGCCGGGGGGAGTCCTCAGCTGGGGTGGCGGTTCGGTAGATGGAGGTCCCAGTCTGGAGGGGCCTGTGCCTATGCGGGATTGGGCTGGGTCTGGCTTCTCGGTTGTCGAATCTATGCTACACAGGGGTGGGAGGAAGTTGTGCCGAGACCAGGAGAGGAGACCAGGGCAGGAGTGTTGAGGAGCTGCGGCTGTGGCCTCAGGGGTAGGAGGAACTGTTCGGCGGTGGTGGCGGGGGAGGAGGACGGAGGGGCCGGTGGGAAGGAAGGGAGAGCTGGAGGTGGAGGGGTGGAGAGGTAGAGAGGCGGAGAGATGGAAGAGTGATGTGCGGTTTCTTGTCCAGGAAAGGCCAGTCCAGTCCAGTCCGTCCCGGCCCGGTGGAGAGCGGAGGCCGTTCACAGCAGATCGTCAGCATAAGACACCCTGTAACGGTAGGACCAGTGTACGACTGGGTTTCAACTATACAATCAAAAGCCATAATGTGTTCTAATGTGCTCTAGTGTACACCAACTGTACATAATGTTTGTACGGTATCTAGATAACGCCCATACAATATACACACTATGCCATAATGTGTTCTAATGTGCTCTAGTGTACACCAACTGTGCGCAGTGTTTGTACGGTATCTAGATAATGCCCATACAATATACACGCTATGCCCATGCAAGGCCTATACAATGTCCATCCTTGCTCCCCAATGTTCTATTCCGGTGGTTCATGGAGTGCTCGGGCAACTTATAAAAGGCTCGTATGGCTACAAGGAGTACAAGGATACACACAATGTTCAAGCTGTATATATATGTCCATACTTGCTCCCCAATGTTTTATTCCGGTGGTTCATGGAGTGCTCGGGCAACTTATAAAAGGCTCGTATGGCTACAAGGAGTACAAGAGTACACACAATGTTCAAGCTGTATATAAGTCCTGGCTCGGGGCCCACATGAGAGAACCCGATCTGCGACAGATTTTTCTATGCAGTCCAAACCTGCTGAGCTGATAAAGAGTGGAGAGCAGAGCATGGAGAACGGTGATCGAGGCACCAAAGGGGTTCCGTAGACGCCCTGTATGGTAGGGCCAGTGTACGACTGGCTTGCAACTAAGTTTGCATGGATTATTCAGAGCATGCTGTAATGTTTAGCTGACTGCATATAAGGTCTATTCAGGGCCTATTGTTGTCATCTGTCGACACATCGATACTGGCCCATGTTGAAGTACACACAAGTCAAGGACCGGCTGCTAAACACATTTAACCGATGACATTGTTGGAACCATGGAGGGCAAAGAGCATCTTAAAGACCACAGAGTAAAACATGACCCACCCACACCCAAACACAAATGCTGTCACTGCCCGTTAAAGCCCACACATGGCCACACACCCCAACGTAACCCCTGCCAGGCCTACCAGCCTAGACCACACTAGCTGGGAGCTGTTCCACATACACCCACCTCCAGCCCCCACAGTGGCCAACCTCCCCATTCCACATCCAACCCAGCCCTAGCAGTAGACGCGGCAAAATAGACACCCACATATAGGCAAAATACAGCACTGCCCACAATCTACAACCCAAATCATAGTCTAAATAGCTCAAAGACCACCACTAAGACAGGGACAGGATGAAAACTAGGGAGGCATATGCAATCCGCACCTTAGAACCCACCCACACAATAATCATACCCACATGGCAGTCCCAAAGCCGGGACAGCCTCCCTCACCACAGGCACCATAATGACATCCCAGGCAAAAATGCTTCACCGTGCACCATGCAGACACAGACGCTTTTTCTCAGGAGTTTCTAGGAGACAGCTTACGCCACCTAGACAGTGCTGCAATATACTTTCGAGTATGGTCAGCGCTATATAAAAAACTGCACCATTGACCATTGATCATTATGAAGAGCCCTCCCCCTTTATCTCCCCTTTATACTTAGTTGATTTTACTGGTATTCTTAGTGGCTTTACATACAGCGCAGCTGCCGTACATACATTGTGGTGCATGTAAGGCGGTCATTGCCTTACATTTATGCATTTTGCAAATGTCATATGTACGGCAATTGTCCATTGCCCGACTTATGGCCAGTTTTACTCTTTGTGTAATTGGGCACATGAGGCTTACCTGCCATGCCTGAGGAACTCGTAATGTGCCTTAAAGTGTCTTTTTTTCTAGAATAACAAGCATTCGATCAAGCCGTACCGGCAGGATTAGAATATAAATATTTAGTTTACAAATTCGGCAGCTCTAACCACTAGAATGTGTGTGCGTGTGTGTGTGCGCAGGCGCTTGTATATACAGTGGGCTTGTCTGTCAGCATGGGTGCTTTTATGCACATTTCCTGAGCTTCTTTATTTATTTATTACCCTTATAAAGTGCTGAAGGCCCAACGGCGTCTAAGCGCTGAGGGTGGAAAGGAAAACATGATGGAGAAAAGAGAAAAGCATGGTACATTAAACGAAGGAAAGGGATGAGGGGTGGGAAAATATCAGCAGGCAGATGGTAGGTGAGATGAAAGAAAACACCTAGATCAAAAGACCCCAAGAGGAATCAGCCATACAAGAAAGTGTTTAAACAAGGACAGATTTAATGTTCCGCCAAAACAGTAGGTATGCAGTCTCCTTCTATGTGTGAAAGTGCATGTGTGTCGACATTGCTTGCATGGGTGTTTGCATGTACATTAGCTGTGTATGGACTGGTGGCTCTATGTGTTTTGGCTGCTTGGGCACTGATGACAGTATGTGTGTCGGTAGCATATATATGCACGGATGTCAGTTGGTAATGTTTATTGGATGCATCTTTAAGGGTGCCTACATCTATCTTGACTGTGTGTGCATGGCTGCATGTATGTATGTGTTGGCTGAGGATGCATGGGTGCCTCTATGCATGTCAACTGTGCCTACATAAATGCCTATGTGAATATTTGTTGTGACTACAAGGGTACCTATATGCATGTCTAATGAGTCTGCATAGGTGCCTGCATGCATGCCAACCATGCCTAAATGTGTGTTAGCATGCAGTATGTCAGTTGCAAGAATCTACATGGATGATCGCATGCATGTTGACCATGCCTGCATGAGTTGCCCGCATATGAATTGCTTCTGTGTGTGGGGATGGGAGCTGTATGTGTGGTGGATGTGTGTGCATGCGTCCGTTTATGGATATTCACTGATTGTGCATTGATAGGTGCATTCTGCGCATGTGTTAATCTTGCATTCATGTGCTGCCAATGTATGCATTCTACTTCAATATTTCTTGGCTATGTCAATGGTTGTTCCCACTTGTGACACCTTAAGAAAGCCTCGCTTTGAGGATATGTTTCCAGTCGCTGCACGAACCTGACAGAGACGGCCAGTATACGGCCCGGAACTGAAAACACTAGTTAAAACAATATTCATTTTGCTTTTCTTAGGCTCGTGTCATGGAACATAGTGATTTTTAAATACATTAATATAGCCCCAAAGTGAACGTGAGAGCATCATGACCAGACAGGGGGACAACTACATGAAGGGACAACGTGAGCAGCGCTTCAGAGTGACAGAGTGAGCAGGAAAAAATTTGGAACACAAACACTTATTTTACCACATCTACACACTGAAATATACATGCCAAATCTTAAACAATAAGCATACATAAATTACAGTTTACAAAAGATAAAAAACTGAGGTCTAGGAAGAGGGAGGGTATAAGGACAGAGAGCAGCCACGCTTGGACTTATGAATGGAGGAGAGACAACGTGGTGACAGAGAGAGTACTGAGTGATAATCATAGCCCAAAGCAGGTTCCAGAGTTGAAAATGCTGTAAAAGCTAGTCATTTTAATACATTAAAGTACTGCAAATAGAATGCAAACATTGCATTTTGGTGCCTCAGTATTTACTTTTCAGTGCTGCAAAATTTGACAATTCATGCCACAATATCCTTGAGGGGTTGGGGGATCTGTTCCTCTGAAATTACAATTATTTGTAAGCACGTGCCATTTTTTGTCGATCTCACTAAGTGGAGATGGTGATTAACTTTCTGGTAACATAACAATGTCCAGCCCAAAGGTCATGTAGAGCACAGTCGCAGTTATCCCCCAAACGAATTTTCACCCCTCCCACACAGTGGGAATTTACTCTCCAGTCAGAGCAGCAGCAGTGTTAGAGGATGGTGGTGGTGGAGGGGGGTGAATGGTGCTGGTGGAAGAGGGTGAGCGGAGGTCGCAATTTACTTTCTGGTGGTAAAATAAACAACTTAATTTTAGTGTGATTTTCCGACCTGTAAAAAAGAAGAGTGATATGGAGCCTGAATTCAAGTCAATATGAACCTATACAGGATCAGAAACATCTGGATTTATGCAAGATCAGTTTCATTAAGGACCAGAACCAGCATCACCTGTGACCGATTGTGATGCAGAGACAGCAGAACCTAGGCAACCTCAGTCATCTAGAACTGGAACTTCTGTCACCTCACCAAGGGCATGCACTAAACCAAAGTCACGTTCAACTTCTGTACAGCATTTGTCACCTAGGTCCAGAACAAGTGTCAGCATTGTCCTGCTCAGAATCAGAGTTAACTGGGACTTGTGCAGAACCAGAGTCATTTGGGACTTTTGAAGAATCTGAGTATCTGAGTCGCATGCTGAGACCAGAACCAGAGTCTCTGGTTCCTAAGCAAGTGGAGTCTCTTAGGATGCTTTCTGATCCAAAGTCAACTGGAATGTCTCCTGATCCAGGGTCAGTGAAGGACTGGGCCTCAAAATTGACCCAAGTAGAAGGGAAAAATATAGCACCATTAGTTTTCTCTAATCTACTGTGAACTGTCTGACAAATATCATCTCTGATCAGAGCCAGAGCCATGAAGGACGTGTGCAGTTACAGATTCACCATGGACACATCCTTTGTGCCAGAATCATCAGGAGTACGCTATAAACCAGAGGCTCCTTGAAACTGTCCTTGAGTCTAGAGCTGCCTGGAACCCATGCAAAATTGCAGGCCCCAAAATCCAAAATTACATGGTGTTTGTGTTCAGTTAGGGCCGGATTGATAATATACAATAAGAAATAGAAAGTCTAGGTATGATGAAGCAAATAGAAATTTATTCAAACAAAGCGCTCTGGGAGATCACACAACGACAAAATCCACAGCAATCTCG
>JAWWEG010722402.1:0-11902 GCA_035582685.1 Amphiuma means | reverse complement strand
TGTCTCTGTACCATGACCTTTTCTAAAGCCGGACTGGCGCATGTGTAAAAAAGTATAGTTATCAAGAAAAGCCGACAAGTGGGAAGTGACAATAAGTTCCATTACCTTTGCTAAAAAGTAGAGTAAAGAAATAGGCCGGTAGTTTACAGAATCCAATGGGTCTAAATTAGGTTTTTTCAAAAAAGGGAAAACCAAAGCTTGTTTTAGCAGAGAGGGAATGTAAAGGGAATGTAAAGCCCACATGAGGTAGTACCACATGATTGGTAGTTCAACCTCATGAGGTAATACCTCATGGTAGGAAAACCTCATGTGAGGTAATACCTCATGGGGCAGACAGAGTCCAGGGGAGTTGGCATCTTCTCTCCTACCCTCCTCTGGCCTTTGCTGGCCTCTGCTGCCTTCCTCTGTCCTCTGCTGCCTTTCTCTGCCTCTGCTGTCATCCTCTGGCCTCTGCTGGCTGTCGCTGCCCTCCTCTGCCCTCTGCTTGCCTCCTATGCCCTCCACTAGTCTCCTCTGCCAGGCTCCTCTGCCTCCTGCAGGCCTCCACTGCCTTCAGATGGACTCTCTTTTCCTTCTTTGGCCTCTGCTGCCCTCCTCCAGTCTCTGCTGCCCTCCTCTGGCTTCCGCTTTCCTCTTCTGGCCTCTGCTGCCTTCCTCTGTTTTCTGCTGGTCTCCTCTGGCCTCCTCTGCCTTCCTCTATCCTCTGCTGGCTTCTTCTGTCCTCTGCTGGCCTCCTCTGCTTTCTGCTGGCCTCCTCGGTCCTCCACTGCCTTCCTCTGCCTTCTGCTGTTCTCCTCCCTGTCCTCTTCTGTCTTCCGGTGTACGCTGCTGTCCTCCACTGACCTCCAATGTCCTTCGCTGGCCTTCTCTCCCTTCACTGGCTTCCACTGCTCTCCATTGCCCTCAACACCACCAGAAAAAGAATGGCTATGCCAATGTTTGTTTGTTGCTCTAGTGCTTTGTTGTCCCCATTTCAAGGTGACCACCATAACTTACCAGTCTCCACTATTTTGGTTGCTCTACTGAGCTCCTCTGCAACCCTCCATATCAAAGAAAAATGTTCAACAATCACAGACTTGTTTGTGACACTTATATAGCTTTGGGTTTGTGTCACTAGACACAGGTCTGAAGTTCTAGGGGATGTGAGCACATATTCTTTAACAGCAGGTGACTTAGCTCAGTGGGCTAATCACTTATTCTTGAGCCTTCAGATGAGTCATTAGACCACTGAGCTAACCACCTGCTTTTAAAGAATATATGCTCACATCCCCTAGAACTTCAGGGGTGTTTGCAGTGACACAAAGCTATACAAGTGTCACAAACATGTCTGATTGTACAACATGTTTTAGAGATGCTGGTCTTTGGATAATGATCTGCCTTTCTAAATTATGGCATTAGAAGAACATGGAAGTTCGGCATGCTTCTGCACCATTTTAACAGACACCCCAACATGCAAACAATAAACAGCTCAAAAAACATATTTTATGTGGGGGTGAGGGGGCAGAGAGGGTTAGGTAGATCCTCCTCCAATAAATGAATGCCGGGACCTTGGCATCTCTGCTTCCCTCTTTGTGCCAGTGATTCCTTACCAGACCTGCCAAGTCTTCCGCAAATGGAGAGGCTCTCCAGCACTCCCGCATCACAAAAGATATCTCCAGCAACTTGGAGATTTCTCCCACAAGTTGAACATTGCTGCTGCTGGCGAGAAATACTGGCTAGAAAAGGGGTGGAGCCAGGGTGGGCAATTAGGTCATTGGTATGCTTCAAATAATAAGATTTTTAATTGTGCATTTTGTTTTTAGTTTTCTTGCAGGAGTAATGAAAAGCATTACTCCCCAGAAAACTACAGTAGTGGATGCTCAGGGGAGAAGTGGAGATGGAGTGTGTGTGCCTCTTCACTCATGCAGCAATTCTGTGTCAATGGTGGAGTGTTTTGCTGGTGCTTCTTTTTGTTGCTAACGGCCTTTGCTGCATATGACAATGGAGACACAAAAAGTGTGTCAATGTGCCTGCTACTTGTAAAGAAGTGCGCGGCCATCAGGATTATACGAAGGAGATGTGCACACTTGCCTGTTATTGTTACTTTTGATTTTGTTGCATGGCTTTCGTATATGAAGCATGAGAACTATACTTTAGGTAAGTGTCCCTGTCTGTCCTTGGCTGTTCCTCCTTTTCCCTATAACCTTCCACCCCAGCTCGCATAGATTGCAGCTTTTTCTTTCACTGAGGGAGTCACTACGCGTTCACATGTGAAGCATGAGCACTCCAATGAACTTGGTGTGGCACCGGGCTCCAGGTAAGTGTCCCTTTGTGTCCTCATCCACCCCTTCTTCCTCCAATAACTCCCTCCTCTCGCATACAACAGTTGTGGGCATCAGAGTCCACCAAGTTCTGACACCCGTGTTGTTTGGCAGTAAGCAGGTAAGCAATGTGTGGAAGCCCCACCCCTATATTTGTCCCCCTATTTCCCCCATGTGATGTATGAGTATATGGGTGTGGGATTGTGCATGTATGGAGTTGCATTATTGTGAGTGTGTGTGTGTGTTTGAGTGACTGTCTGTGTATGTAGGAGAGTGAGTGTGCATGTGTATTTGGGTGAATGACTATGTATGTATATAGATTAATGACTGTGTGTATGTAAGTGACTGTGTATATGGGTGAATAAGAAACCTCTTCTGCCCGATGCTGCCCTCCACTGCCCTCGTCTACCCTTCGCTGCACTAACTTCCCTCATGTACCCTCTATTGCCCGTTCTGACCTCTGCTGTCCCATCTCCCTCTGCTGCCCTTGTCTGCCCTCCACTGCTCTCTTCTACCCTCGTGTTCCCCCTGGTGTGTCCCCTTCAGCCCCTTCTACCCTTGAGTGCCCCCTTCTGCCTTTGTATGCCCCTTCTTCCCTCATGTGCCGCCCGCTGCCCTCATGTTCCTCCTGCTGCCCTCGTGTACCTCCCACTGCCCTCATGTGCCCCCATTTCCCTCATCTGTCCCTTGTTGTCCCACCACACTCCCTGTCTGTGTAAACTCTGCCTGTATGTGTGTGTGTGTGGCTGAGTGTGCGTGCGTATGTGAGTATTTATGTAAGTGTGTGTGTGCACTCATTTACCCCACACTGTCCTCATCGTTTTCCCCCTCCTCTGTTTCCTCCCTGCTCTGTTCCCCCCTGCTCTTTTCCCTCTGCTTTGCTTCCCCTGCCCTGCTCCTCCCCCTGCTCTACTCCCTCCTGCCCTGGCCTCCTCCCTCCTGCCCTGCTCCCCCTTGCCCTGCTCTCCCCTCCCCTGCTCTGCTGTGGTCTCCCCTGCCCTTCTCTCCCCTCCCCTGCCTTCCCCTATCCTGCTCTCCCCACCTTACCCTGCTCTCCTCTCCCTACTCTGCTGTCCCGTGCCCTCCTCTGCCCTTCTCCTTGCACCTATCTCATACCCAAAATACCTCCAGAAAACTAATGGCTATGCCAATGCTTGCTAAAAAAAGTGTCCGATGGGAGGGGTGCAGGAAGGAGGCAGTGTTGGACTGGTACGTAAAATAGGCCTGGGCACTGGAAGAAAAGTGGCCCACATTGGTGAATCACAATAACAATTATGGGTACAAAAATACAATTTTGGGTAAAAGAGCTGCCCAGTCAGGTTAAAAACAGTAGCCCACACCAGCACTGAGAAAAAAAATTCAGGAAATGCGCTATCTGCCCGCATGGCCAGTCCACCCATGGAAGGAGGATGAACCTTAAGTGAATGGATGCCGGAACCTTGGCATCTCTGCAGCTATTTAAATGCTTCTCTGCACATGAAAGTTTCCGGAGCTCTGCACACATCTTTTGAAATCAAGCCGATGTTAAGCTGGTCATGTGAAAAACGCAAGGGGATGTCGTTATCAAGGGCATCTTCTGTCATCTAGTATCTATTCCTCAGTGTTATACACGCAGGTGCCAAATTTAAATTAAACTCTAGAGGACCTGGTGAAACTGCTCTGTGGTAAGTGATGGCTTTTGCACAGATTGTTTTAATTTAATTAATCTTGCTTTAGTAGTCCATGAAAAAGCTGTCTAAAGTGTCAGCACACGTAAAATATGTTCCATTTCCATCCATACGGCTGGTTCATGCAGGTCTGATAGTTCCCGTTTAAAATGGATGCCATGCTTACCTACCTTCTTACCTTGCTTACTCACTGCCTACCTTGCCTAGCCATCAGCCTAGCCACTGCCTAGCTTGCCTACCCATTGCCTGTCTTGCCTATCCATTTCCTACCCACCACCTACCTTGCCTACCCATCACTGACCACGCTTACCTGTTGGCCTACCTTGTCAACCCATCAGTCAATCTCACCTAACCATCGCCTATCCCCATCTACCCATCTTAACCCTAGCTCTTTGCCCCTTCCCCTCCCTAACCCTAGCTCTGTGCCCCCCTTCCATGATAACTCTAGCTCTGTGCTCTTTCCATCCTAACCTTAGCTCTGTGCCCCCTCCCATCCTTACCCTAGCTCTGAGTCCCCCTTCCATCCTATCCCTATTCTGTGTCCCCATCCTCTCTGCCCTGACATTGATCCCTCTTGTGTGGACCCTACCTCCAATCCTTTGCCTGGCATTGGCGTGATCTCTCTGCTCCCTTCTGATGTCTAGTCACCCCTTTCACTTCCTTCTACTCTGTCCCCTCTGGCTAAAACTGGTCTGGACTGCAGTTAACTCCCAGGTGTCTCCCATCCCTCTCCCACAGTGCCGTTGTGGGATAGAACTGCCATCTGTTGAAGGTGTGGTTCTGGGATGGGAGAGGGGGCAGTGAGGGCTGAAGTAGGGGAGCCTGGCAAAAGAAGAAAGGCAGAAAGTTTGGCCAACCATACAGGGGGTGTTCCTCTGCTGCCCCACGCCACCACCGCACAATGTCCCCTGCATGTCTCCTCATATACCTGAGGTACTATACATAGCTACACATCCTGGAATCCCCCTGAGCAGTCCCGTGCACCATGGGAGCACCTTTCCCACAGTGCCAGATGCAATGCCCTTCTTTCCTGCATCTCCACCCTCCCAAATGCCTGTCATCAGGCCCATGTGTTCTAGCAGTCACTGCACCTTCCCAAGGCCCTGTTGCCCCCCCTGCCTCTACTGCCCAGCATCTGTGCATGCCACCCAAATCAGATCCGTGGAGCATGCCAGTCTCCCTCGCCATCTGGGATGAGGCTAACTTTAGCTTCTCCATTTCAGCCACAAGGCGGCCCCTCAGGTCACCCCCCTCGCACTTCACCTGAACTGCCAGCAGCTGGTGTCTCCATGCCTGCCTGCAGCGACCAAGTTAGTCTTGCCCTCTTCGCACGTCTCGTCACTCCTGCTTTTCCCTCGAACCCACTATTGCATTCTGGGAGTTGCAATTTAGCACTCCACCAGGCACGTAAGAGTTAGTGTAAAGCTGTGCTAAGCAGCTGCATCTTTGCAGAATGAGTTGTCATGTCGGACTTTTTCTGTAGCATTTTAACGGACACCCTAACATGCAAAAGATAAACTGCTCAAGAAAATGTTTTTTCAGGAGTGGAGGATCGAAGGGGGAAACTTCCAGTGAATGGATGCTGGGAACTTAGCATTTTTGCCCTCCACCCTTTCATCTCTTCCATCCATTTCTACTTCACTTTATGCCCCCTGAAATCCCTCCCCGGCTCATCACCTATTCCCTACTGTTTACAAACCTCTGGTCGAGTATTGGACTCGGACACAAAGTAGGCCCGGGCACTTGGAAAAAAGAGGCCCACACTGGAGAATCATAACAACAATTAAGGGTAAAAAGCAGACCACTCAGGTTCTAAAAAGTGGCCCACGCCAGCAATGAGAAAAAAAATTGGGAAATGCCCTATCTGTCCTATGGCCAGTCCGAGTCTGCTCTTCTCTCTGTAGTCCAAACTTCTCTGCCTTCTAAACTCAAGCCATGTTCATCTGGTTATGTGAAAAAGCAGAACACCCATCAGTGAGACAAACATTTGGATAATGCCCTATCTGCACGTATGGCCAGTCCGAGCCTGCTCTGCTTTCTGCATTCCAAACTTCTTCCGCACCTTCTGAGCTCAAGCCGTGAAAAGCTGGTCACGTGAAGGACACAAGGGGAGGTCCGTTGATAAGGACCTCTTCTCTCATCCAGTATATGCTCTTGTGCTAGGAACTTGCCTCTAAAGCTTGTGGCTTCTGGCGGCAAATTTAAATTTTGTCCATTGTTTAGTGCCAAAAATTCAGACATGGCCGCTTGCAAATGTGGTAGGGTCATCTGTTGGAGAAGTGATGCCAAAATGCTTTGGTAAGTGATTCTGTGAAGGTTGAACAGCCAGACAAGCGAGGGGTTTGTCGATGTTTTCACAATTAATTGCACATTTCATTAAAAGGCAGGGCTAGTCACTTTGTTTTTTTGCAAAGCAAATACACGTCTGTTTCCAATCTGATAAGCTGAACTGTGTTCAAAGCTGATAGAAAGCCCACCCCGATCTTTCATTAACTATTCAAAAGCAAAGCTGCACAATCACCAGAGCCCGGGTTTCGTTGTTTGAAGTGATCATTAAGGATAGCTCTTTTTCTGCTCCTTTCACAAAACAGGGTTTAATGTCGGAATAAGATCAAGCTGCTCCCAGTGCGATGGAATGTTTAGTGTTACTAATTATTCTCTGCGACGGACCGTTAAGAGCTTCATTGGGACAATAAAGGCACTGTAGTGCATGTGAGTGGTGATTGTTTTCATTCCTTATTTTTAATGTAGAATTTCAATGGAAATTCTGCTTGCATATGTTTTTGTATACGTGAACTGACAGGCATTAACCTCATTCCCAGGTCTGTTTGGGAAAGTGAGCTTCACATTAGTATCAGAACATCAGTTTCTTTTATTTTCCATGCAGTTTCTAGACTTTATAACATTGGACTGTTTACATTTAGATAAAGAGGTCTGGTTCTTAATAGTGTAATTGCAGGTCTGAGTCACAACTGAGCTCATCTATTGGAACATCGTGCATTGTTTATACTGCTGCAGGGTCATTTCATGTAGAACACTGCTTACATCTTTGCTTAGGAATTTACAGTTCTTCCCCTGGAAACCCCCATCCGTGAAGCGACACCTTTTCAATAATTTCAATGTTAAAGGAGTGTTCAGTCTGGGGGCAGTGTACACATTTCAACAGTTCTGTATGGGCTATGTACCATCACACCGCTTGTTCTAGGGGTACTTTTCAGCCGACACATGCAAAAGGAGGGGACGGCAGGGCAGAAGAGGGTGGTGGAGGACTCAGGGAGGCAGCCAAGGGGGGGGCAGCTGAGGGCACAGAAGCACAGCCGAGGGCAGAGAGGGGCAGCAAAGGGTATAGAAGAGCACCCATGGGCAGCTGAGAGCTCAGGAGGGCAGAGGGGATGGTGGAGGGCAGGATGGCAGCCAAGGTCACAGGAGGACAGCTGAGGGCAGAAGGGGATACAGGAGGGCTCCCAAGGCCAGAGGTGGGAAGTCCTTGGCAGAGGAATGAAGAGGAGGGCAGAGGAATGCAGAGCAGTGGAGGGTAGTGGAGGGCACAGGAGTTAAAGACCAGAGTTCAAATCCTGGCTTAGCCACTTGGCAAATGTTGTGTGATTTTGGGCAAATCACTTCATCTCACTGTGTCTCACTTTCCGCATCTGTCAAAACTGGGAATGTGTAAAACATGATGTAAATATGTATAAAAATGTTGTCTTGTCCTGTCCCAATTACATTTTTCCTTCATGCCCCGGTGCCTGTACTCTGGTTTCAACCAGATCCCATAATTCATACTGACTGATGTACAGCAGCTTATGATGAGATGCTTCTGATGCAATAAATGTTCTCTGTACAGCGCTCCAACAATGATCTGCCCAGAATCTGTGGAGGGCTGGACATACTCCTGCTTTTGAGGTCACAATACCTGATTTTTGAGGGCAAAAACTTACTTTTTGAGGACAATCACTGAAAATTTACAATATTTCTAGGAAAAGGGGCAGGGTGCTTGTTATTAGGGCAGGGTGCTGCGCCCTCCTGAAACAGTCTAGGTAGATCTCTGCTCCAATGCCTCCCAGCTAGGTTTGTGCAGCCGGTAGATATTGACAATAGTGCCAATGGATGAAAGGTATAGAAATGGTGTCCACAGTAGGTAGGTATAGAATTGGTACCCATAGAAGGAAAGTACAGTAATAGGGGTTCATTGAAGGTAGGTATACAAATGTGAGAACAGATAGGTATAGGAAAGATTCCCTTAGCAGGTAAGTATAAAATTAGTGCCCAGAATAGGTAAGTAGAGCAGTGGTATCAAAAGCAGGTAGGAATGACAATAATGCCCAGAGTAGGGAGGTATTGTAATGGTTCTCAGAGCAGGTAGGGATAACAGTGGTGCACGGAGCAAGTTGGTAGAGGCACAAACATTACCATTCCCCCACCTCTTGCAGGGCTGGTGAATAACTGCACAGGAGGGGAGAGGGCTAGCAATAAATGACAATCACCCACAGACTCATACTCCCCAACCCTATCAATTGTGGGATGCTTTCATGCATTGCCCTAAATAAAGAAGAATCCAGGTGGAGGTGTGGATCTCCTTTTCACCCTCATCGAATTTTACTCCGGGCAGGAACAGCATTTGTCAACAGTAGGGAAGAAGCTTGAAGCAGTTGTCAGCTCATAATCAGCTGCTGCCCTCTATTCTAACTCCATTCCCTCTCTCAGATTGCAGTATAGTGTTTATGTTACAGTCCCCCACATGCTGCTGTGCTCTTTCTTTGCACAGATTGCACTTTGGTTGGTGTGTGTGTAGGTAAGTGACTGTATTTGCAGGGGAGGAGTGAGTGAATGATGGTGGGTCTCCTCTGCTCTGCTCTCTTGTCTTCTCTGCTCTGCTCTCTTGTCTGCTCTGTTCTCTTCCCCTACCTCTTTGCAGGGCAGGGGAAGGTAGAGGACAGAGGAGGATAGGGCAGGGGATGGGAGTGGAGGGACAAGGCAGGAGAGGGTGCAGCAGGGCAGGGGGTATCAAAACAGAGCAGGGAGTGGCAGATGATGTTATGGGTGGACAGACAAGGCAGGAGGGGCAACAAAGCAGTGGAAGGCAGGGGACAGCAGATTAGTGGAAGGCAGGGGACAGCAGTTTAGTGGAAGACAGGGAGGGTGGAAAAGCAGCAGACAGCAGAGAAGGGTAGGGGACAGCAAGTTACAGTGCACTTAGAGGTGCATTGGCAGAGCTGTGTGGGTTTTGCTGTATTGAAATGGTAGGAAGTGCAGCAGAATTCACTGCACTCAATAGAGGTGCACTGGCAGAGATCTATGGGTTCAGGTGCATTAAAATGGTATGAGGTGCTGCAGGTTAGTGTACTCAGTAGAGCTGCTTTAGCAGAGCTGGATGTCTTTTGGGTCTCCATACTGGATGTGCAATATGCTCTTCAGTACAGAATCATATGGGTATTTGCAGAGACGTATGGTCCCAGTTTACTGAATAACAAGAGGTGCTGCAAGATAATGTGGATTCAGTGGATACATTGGCAGAACTGAAGGTGTGAGTCACAGTACTAGAAACGCATGATATGCTGTAGTATATAATTGAGATGTATAGGTAAAGCTGCATGGGTCTAAATGTATTGAAATAATAAGAGGTGTTGCATATTACAGTGTAGTGAGTGGAAATGCATTGGCAGAGCTGGCTGTGGTATTCCCTAATGGTAATGCAGTAAGTACCACAATATAGAACTGTGGTGCACTGGCAACAATGCATGGGTCTCAGTGTACTTGAATAGCAAGAGATGCTGCAAGTTAGACTGGGCTCAGTAGAGGTGCATGACAGCTATCTTTCAGGGTCACATTACTGGAAATACAAGACATGCTGTGTTACAGAATAGAGGTTCATTTGCAGGGCTGTGTATTAAAATCTAAAACCGATTTATTTTGTCCATTGTGATTCATCCGCTGGATCCCACTAACCACCTCTTTTCCTCTCTGCAGCACATCCCTATAGCGAGAAGATGGTGGCTGACCCTAGCACTGCTGTGGATTGGACCGTAGAGATCTGGAAGACAAATTGATCTTGGAAGCTGCCAGAAAGTAAGGACGGAAGGGAGGCAGTACAGTAGTTGATTGGGGGAGTTTAAAGGGGTCGGTGCTGGACATCAAGTGGAATGGCCAGTGTGGGGTGTGGGCTTTGTATTAAAGCGACCAGAGAGTTCTCAGTTTCCCTCATAACCTGATGTTCTATTCAACTTCTCTGTCAAAAATAATAATAATGATCCCTTTTATAAGTTTTATGTACAGGAGCACTTCATGTCTGAGTTCTTCCTTTTATTGGTGCTGTCAAAACAAATGATATATTAGAGATGGGCAGGCTACTACAGGCATGAGTTCAGGTTAGGCCAGTCCTCCTTGCTTGGGACCAACTAGGGATGAGTGAAATTTAGAAAAAAATAATTTTGTGAAACAAATCCTCGAAACAGCATGTGTTTGCGCCTTCACAGCATTTCCATTTCGCTAAATACCTTTCTTTAACAAACAAAATTTGAGTTTTGTGGCATAGTTGTATTTTGTTTGTTTTTTTCGTGTTCTGTTTTCTCTTGTACTTTCAAACATAAAACAAAAATATGCCATGGAAAAACACTAATTTCCTGTGATGAAACAGTCATTAATTTTGTCAGATGGTGAAGGGAGGAACGGCACCAACTCTGTAAAAATAGCAAACCAAAAATCAGGCATTTTCCACCATCCAGGGAAACATTTTACCCATCCCTAGACTGGACAATGGGGCTGACAAAAAGACTTGGCTCAAGTGATGTGAATTACCCATTTTTTCCTAAATAAGAAAGAAAGGAAAAAAACTATAAATATTTATCCTGCCCACACACCTGCTTATTTTGTCTTCTGTCACTCCTTTGCTCTGCACTCCTGGTCCAGCATTCGTGGCGTGTGTTTGGTGAGTATCTTCTGGTCTGGGACGGGTGGATCCTGTACACTTTTTTTCTGGTGAAGCACTCTTGCTGGTGACTTACCGTTTGGGAGTTTAGAAGGTGGGGAGTCTTGCCTCTGAGCCTCTCAGGGGACCGGCGGTGGTCCGAGTCTTGTCCTGTCCTTGGACAGCCAGTGTCTTGGTGTTTATTTCAGAAAAGTAAGGCTATGATTAATACAAACATATATATGGGAGTGCTTGTTCACCTATTGCTGTATAAGGATTCAATGGGTGCTGTGATATGCCAATCCTTCTTTCATGTTGCTGAGCTCTCATTCAGAATGCCTGGGAGTGCCCTATTCTGCCTTACCCTGTGCTGCTTTCCCTTCCTCTCCCTTCCCCTTTTCTCTTCTCTCCCCTGCTCTTCTCTCCCCTTTTCTCTTCTCTCCTTTCCCCTGCTCGCCCCTTTTTGTCCTTTCCCCTGCTCTGTTCTCCCCTTTTCTCTTCTTTCCTCTCCCCTGCTCTACCAAAGTACTTCCAAAATGGCGACTAAGGATAGCCAGTGACCTTACATGTTGTTCACCACTAGTCAGGTATAACTTCGCATCAATCAGCGCCAAAGCAACCCACTCGCTGTGACACCGACAACTTCGCCCACACTAAGGTACCACTAGACGCCCACCGGGCTAGCCACGTCAGCCGTCCTTGAGGTTCGGTAAGGGCCGACAGCTACTGCAAGGAGGACGGGGGGAGGAAGTCGCGCACATGGCACCCCTGGCTGGGAGTGGGGGGAGGAAAGAGACACAACAGCCTCCCGCCCAATGAGCTTGACAATATGTCACTGGCTCGGGAAGCGAGAACAGAGGGGAGGGAAATTAGGGATAGCCAATTCAGCCATGGCATGCCAAGAGCCGGATGGTACTACTGGCTCGGCCTGGGAAGCGAAAATGGAGGGGGGGGAAATAATGGAGAGTTGTCACCCACGGCAGCCAAGAGCTGGATTACATACAGTTGCTCGGCCTGGAAGGGAGGCCTGG
>JAWWEG010721294.1:0-11935 GCA_035582685.1 Amphiuma means | reverse complement strand
ACGGGCCCTTTCACACTGCACAAAAATGAAGAGTCACTGTGGCCAAGAAATATGTGACTCTCCACACAACAATCAAAAACTCATTCACACAAAGTTCAAATTGTTCAAGATTCCCCTATTAAGGAGAATTCTCCAACTAGAGTTTGATGTGTTGTATTCCCTTTCGTTAATCCATAATCCTTAATCACATTGTCCCATGTATAAGTTCACAATCCTTTGAATTGAGTCGGTCTTATTCCCCTAGGCAATATTGTTCTGAACAATCAATTGAGTCAATTCTAGTAGTTGCACAACACTCAACAGTTCAGCAAGCAAGGACTTATCTGTGCGGGCTCTCCCCCTGAGAGCCCATTTGTAATTGTGCCTTATAATGCCAAGATGCGTAATAAACAGTCAGTGATTTTAAGCAAGAACTTATCTGTGCAGGCTTTCCCCCCGAGAGCCCGTTTTGTAAATGCGCCTTAATAATGTCAATATGCGTAACAGACATTCAGTGATTCAAAGTGAAAGGACTTATCTGTGCGGACTCTCCTTTGAGAGTCCATTTTATAATTGTGCCTGATAGTATCAATTTGCGTAACAAACATTCAATGATTTGAAGCAAAGAACTTATCTGTGCGTACTCTCCTTTGAGAGTCCATTTTGTAATTGAGCTTGATAATGTCAATATATGTAACAAACATTCAATGGTTTGAAAACAAGAACTTATCTGTGTGGACTCTCTTTTGAGAGTCCGTTTTGTTGTAACACTCATAACTGAAATCATCTGGACACTCTCAAGCAGTCCTGCTCAGAGCGAAGGCTGACAGCTTCAAAAGAATGACTGTGCACAGAGTTTTCCTCTTCCACGTAAAAAAAGGTAGGAATATTATTGCAGAACGCCACTTTGGCGCAAAAAACTACTGTAACAGAAACGCCAACATGGCGCTACTCAATGCTCCAGTAGGAGCTTGGTCACTCTCCGCAGCACAGGTGTGCATACGCATAGACAGCGTGTCTCTACTCACATTAGTTAGTATAACCGGCAACAGGTGTTGTAAAAGATAAGACTTCCTTCCTTCTTGAAATCTCGCTTCTCAGCTGCAAGACCCATTGGGAAATGTAGTTGCATAGCCCTTTTCATGCTTTTTCGGATGTTCAATGTATTTGATGATTTCTTCATACGATTTCGTGGCATATATGATGGCAATCATTCCCTAAGGGAAAACAGAGGAGTATGCTTAAGCCAATACTTTGCACTTTTACAATGAAACTTGCCACACAAATGTGCCCATGGGCAACGCATCACATTGAACCCATCCGATGTCTGACAGTACACCCCATCCCACAATGGTGATGCAGATGTTCTTTGTCTGGGTGTCTGTGAAACTATGCATCAACCAATTGAGGGGCATGAACCCCTAAGGCAGGCTCTCATGCTCTATCCTCTGATCCATACTCCTTCCAATCTTCGAGAAATCATAGGTCGCTATGGAGCCTTTTGGCATCTAAAATACGACACACCTCATATTCTTGTTCCCCATTTACTACTTCAGGAAGGGGTACCTTATTGAGAAGAGTCCTAGGGGCTGGTTTTATTAAAAAGATGTGGAAAATGGGGTGTACTGGCATAGATTTAGGTAATAAAAGCTTGACTGTTACTGGGTTTATTACCTTCTGAATAGTGAATGGACCTATGTAGTTTGGTTGTAACATTTTAGGTCCTTTTAATGTTAAATGTTTAGTGGACAACCATACTCGATCTAAATGGTGATAAACTGGAGCAGGTTGCTTCTTCTTATCAGCTTGTCTCTTGTATTCGGTTTTTGCTTTTTATAAGCATATGCATGCTTTCTTTTGTGTCTCTTGTATGCTTTTGTAATGAAGCACTACCGCACGAACTGTAATGGTTTCTCTTAGAATAGGCGGTAGGATTCTAGGATCATAACCATAAGTGCAAAAGAATGGGGATGTCTTAAGAGAACTATGGGGGTCATTACGACCGTGTTTTCGGATGCGGAAGCTCCATTCACTTGAATGGAGCTTCCGCATCCGAAAACACGGTCGTAATGACCCCCTATGTGTTGCGTTATTATATGCTAATTCGGCTATCCAGACTGAAGAAACCCATTTGTCTCCTAACTCGGCTGCATAACAACAGAGGTAGGTCTCAAGTGTCTGATTCAATCTCTCCATCTGCCCATCCGTCTCTGGGTGATAGCTAGTAGATAGACTAAGATCAATATGCATGATTTTACAAACAATTCTCCAAAAGTGTGTTACGAATTGACTCCCTCTATCAGAGACAATACAAGAGGGAACTCCATGAAGATGAACTATGTGCTCTACAAACAGATCTGCCAATTGAGGTGCTGAAGGTAAGCCCTTACATGGAACAAATTGTGCCAGTTTAGTGAGGTAGTCCACCACCACCCATAGGACTGTACAATCTCTATCCAATGGTAGCTCAACAATAAAATCCATTGAAATGGTGTGCCATGGACGTATAGGTGTTTCTAAGAGATGCAATAATCTTGTCTTATGTACATGTGTAGCCTTTGCTCTGGCACAAATGTCACAATTCTGAACGTACTCTCTAACATCATGTGTCTGACATGGCCACCAAAAAGATCGTGACAAAAGGACCATAGTTTTATCTACTCCAGAGTGTCCAGCCAACGCAGAGTCATGGCACCAGCAAATAGCCATCTCCTGAAGAACCTTAGTAGGAATGTATAATCTTTTACCTTGATATGGTAAATTGTTCCACAGTAATCAGGTGGGACTTTCATTAACCCACTTTTACATCTCTTCCTCTGTCATGGCTGCCTTTACAAGGGTTCCCATATCTTCTTGTGATATATTTCCTATGAGTTATTGCGGTAGAATTATGTATCTAGTTTCTTGAGAGTCTTTCTTACTATGTTCGGAACTAGCATATCTAGATAAGGTATCAGCCTTTTTATTTGAAGAACATGGCATAAAAGAGATCACAAAATCGAATTCTGCAAAGTATTGGGACCACCTTAATTGTCGAGGACGTAAGGTCCATGCAGATGACAAAAATTGCAAATTGCAGTGGTCCGTATATACTTGTACTTGATGTTGTGCTCCCATAAGAAAATGATGCCATTCGGCAAAGGCATCCTTAATTGCCAGCAACTCCTTATCTGCTATTGCATACCTTTGTTCAGTTTCATTTAACTTACGAGAGAAATAAGCTACTGGATGAAGGCCATCTCCATGTGGTTCTCTTTGAGACAGTATAGCCCCAATAGCAAAGTCCGAGGCATCTGTCTCCACTATGAAGGGATACCGGGTGTCAGGATGTTTTAACACTGGGGCTTTTACAAATGCCTCCTTCAGCTCTTCGAAGGCCTTCTAGGCAGATTCTGACCATTGAAAGGGTTTTCCTTTTTTAGCAATGCTGTTATGGGAGTTACTATAGACGAAAAGGTATATAAATCGCCTATAAAAATTAGCAAAACCAAGGAAAGATTGTATATCCTTTACCAAACTGGGATTAGGCCACTGTCTAATAGCCTGTGTTTTCTTAGGGCCCATAATGATTCCCTGGGAGTCTATAATAAACCCCAGGAACTCTACTCTTTGAGAGTTAGAGGTGCATTTTTTGAGCTTTGCAAACAAGTGATGTTCCCGCATCCTAGCCAGTACCCAAGTGACATGTTTAATTTGGTCTGTAACATTGTCTGAATAAATCAAGATGTCATCTATATAGACTACTACAAAGACATCAATGGCCTCACATAACACTTTGTGAATAAAGTGCTGGAATGCCGCAGGAGCATTACACAGCCCAAAGTGCATTACGAGGTATTCATACAATCCAAACCGTGTTCGAAAGGCGGTCTTCCACAGACCGCACACAAATTAAATGGTATGCCCCATGAAGATCGAGCTTGGTATATATTGTTGCAATTTTTACCTGATCTAACAGGACTGGTATTAGAGGCAATGGGAATTTGTTTTTAACTGTAAATTTATTCAAAGCTCTATAATCAGTACAGGTACGAAGATCCCCTTCTTTTTAAGGAACAAAAAGCAATGGTGAAGAGACAGGTGATTTAGAATGTCAAATAAATCCTATCTCTAGCATATGATCCAAATATTTTCATAAATATTCTGTTTCAGGTTCAGTAAGCGCATAGATATGACTGCAAGGGAGCTGTGCCCCTGGTGCCAAGTCAGTTTGACAATCATATATACTATGGGGTGGTGGCAACTGTTCAGCCTCCCTTTCGTCAAAAACATCTGCAATACTTTCATATAGTATCGGTAAAACTGTGTGTACTATTTATATAGTATGTAACCGCTAAAGCGCTTGTATGTATCATAGCAGTTACTGGTCTTTCTTCTTTTTCTACTTGATGATCACGACAAATTGGGGATACAAAACTAATTGCTTCAGTTACCCAACCTATGTTAGGATTGTGATATTTCAACCAGGGCATACCTAGTATGAACCCAAAAGCTGGATCAGCAATTACGTTAAAACTTATCTGTTCTAAATGTTTCTGAATAGTCAACGTCAATTTATCAGTATGTTCAGAAATTGGACCTGATACCAAAGGGGAGTCGTCTACCACCTTGACCTCTTCTTTACTCTTCTTTTTTACCAAGGGTAATCCCAATTGTTTGGCTACATTCATATCTCTAAAATTGCCTGTAGCTCCAGAATCAATATAAACAATTACAGGGCTGCTTATATCGTCAAAACCTATGATGTCTGGTACTGCTAATAATTTAGAAGAATCTTGCATGGAATGTGCCAACTGATGAGTCGTCTTTTCTTTATGGTTCAACGGGGCGACTCTATCTATCGCTGAACCTGTTCTTTTCCCGATTCTTTCTTTTTTCTAATGAGACAATCCTTTATAAAACGTCCCCCTTTACCGCAATATAAACATAGTCTAAGTTGTCTATGTCTATTTCGATCTGCGATGGAAAGTGAATTTGCCAAACTTCCTATACTATTACGTCCTTTGGTCCCCTTTTCCCAGACATCAGGATTGTCATGGTTATGCCATGATCCAGCCCAGCCTGTTCGCAAAGCAACACTGCAAAATCTTTTGCTTGCCACTAGATGGTAGCATGTACTGACAATCACCACTAGTACATCCCATAATGCTACCCTAGGAAGTGATGTCACCGATAAAGTATCTCGAGTCCTTTTTTGTTGCTTCGCAGCACGGACATTTCTTCGCAAGTGACACTGCTATTCAGTAGGATTTTACTTTGTGAAGTGACTTATCTTCATCCAGGGTGATCTTTAATATGCAGTCCTCCCCTATCGTTTCAGGCCCTTGAAAGACCAGATCCAAGTCGGATATTCCGGTCCTCTTCCGGGAGGGACCATCGTCCTCTCAGACCTCCTGCATATCGCAAACAGACTCGGATGAGGAGGTACGAGAGATTCCAATTCCGTCATCCGCAGATATTCAGAGGCCCCCTCGAAAGGACGCTCCCCCTTCCCAGGTGCTTCCACCCCCTTGTTCGGATCCCTGGGCTCCACCATTTAGAATGTCTGCTTCTTGGGACATGAGATTTCCCCTTCCGTATCAGCCTTTCTCTTATACCCCTTATCCTCCTTGGCTTTCACCTTACTCGGGTGATTCTTCACAGATCCCATTACAGAGGGCTATTGAGTTACCTCAGGTAAGAGACCTAGTTTTTTATATGCTAAAAGAATTCACCGAGGGAAAAAATTCATCGACTGCGCCTCGTGACGCAGTTCTGTTTCCACAGCCTAGGTCTAATCCGTCTGACCCTTCCATTCCTCCAGACGAATTACCTCCCTTGGAGGATGAATCGGATTCTGCCTTTACCTCTGCCAGACAGTTCCATCAGTACATGACAGAGGTGTTAGAGTTTCTAGGGCTAGAGCAACCTGCCGAGCAAGAAGAATTAGAGGGTGTCCTCGCGCCTGTCAGGTATTCATCGTCCTCATTAACGGGCATTCCCATTCAGAAGGACGTTATTGCTGAGTGCCATAGATTATGGGCTAAACCCCATTCAGCACCACCAGTCAGCGTTAAGCTCCAGGCCAGATATTGCGCCATTAACTCTGATATTTTTGTAGAGTCCCTTCTCCCTGAGGACTCTGTGGTTGTTTCTGCAGCCCTCAACAAACCTCAGTCTTCCACAGCTACTACTTCCGCCTCTTACAGTTTCCCCAGGGAAGGATAATAAGACTCTGGAGCAATATGGCAGGAAAGTTTATACCAACACTTCCCTGCAGCTAAAACTGCCTAATACGGTAGCTCTTCTATCAGCTTCAAATAATACTCCTCAAGAACCTAGAAGATTATCTAGAGGTCCTTCCTGCGGAACACCATAACTCCTTCAAGAACATCCTTACTGATGCTCAGCAGTTTGGCATGTCGTTATTACAATCAGCCACACATCACGTGGACACGTCTGCGTGACAGATGGCCATTGCTACTGATATGCGCAGACTAGCTTGGTTACAAGTTTCTAGCCTTGTTCACGACGTACAGATGCTGGTCATAGACCTCTCCTTTGATGGCCTTCATTTATTTTCCACCAACACCGATCAAAGTCTAGATCGTATAAAAACCAATACACAGACAGCCAGTTCGCTTAGTGTCATTTCATCCAAGCCCTCCTCGACAGTTTTTCAGTCGTTTAAGGAAAGAGCAGCTTCCAGAAAGTTTTCCTCCTTTCACTCCTTTCGTGGTAGAAGAGGAAGAGGTTCCTTTCTGTCACAAAGGAGACGATCATCAGACTTATCTGATAAGACAAAATACAACACAGATCAGCCTAAACAATGACTCATTTCTTCCCCTCACCCACACGTCCCCTGTGGGAGGGAGGATTTCAGCCTTTTTAAGGGCTTGGAGAGTGATCACCAAGGACCCTTGGTTTCTCTCTGTGATCTCACGAGGATTCAGAATTTCTTTTCAGGGCGCCCCTCCTTCGCGCCATACCCTATACTCTCCAGATTTAGCTCCTCTCAGATCGGAGGTCGACAAGCTACTCGCCCTCTCTGCCATAGAGAGAGTACCTCCTTCTCAGGAGGACCACATATTTTATTCAAGGCTCTTCCTGGTCCCCAAAAGGGACTCCTTGTTGATGAGGGTGATACTGGATTTGAGCCTGCTCAATCTATTTCTCCCTCAACAGAGATGCAAATTATTAACTCTTCAACAAGTGAAAACCTCTCTTTGCAAAGGGCAGTAGCTTGCCAGCCTAGACCTGCAGGATGTTTATTTTCATGTTCCCATTCACCCAGAGTCCAGGGCTTTTCTGAGATTCACGGTAGGCTCAGACCATTTTCAGTTCGCAGTTCTACCCTTTGGCCTATCCTCAGCCCCAAGGGTATTCACAAAGGTCATGTCACCAGTTGTCTCCTTTCTTCACTCCAAAGGAATAACAGTGTTTCCCTATCTTGACGACTGGCTTCTAGCAGAGGCATCCAGATCACACTTGTTCTCCAGCATAGAAACAACCTTATCCCTTCTTTTCACTCTGGGATTTTCAATAAACCAGCCAAAATCTCATCTACACCCAACTCAGACCCTACAGTTTCTGGGCCTGCAGTGGCTCACAGTTTCCTCCACAGATCTCATGCAACTATGTACCTGTTCCAGCATCTATTGGGGATAATTGCATCCTTATTGATAGCGGTGAGCAATTCTTGGTTGCACATGAGACCTCTACAGCTGCACTTCCTAGCCCATTGGGATTCAGCGGTTCTCAATTCGAAGCAGCACATCCCAATTCCGGCGTCGCTTCACAGGGTCATCAGATGGTGGTCCTACCGGGACAATCTCCTACTGGGCCAGCCGTTCCAGGACCCCCTCCCTCTGCTGTCCATAGCCACAGATGCATCGACGGCGGGCTGGGGAGCTGTCCTTCTCAACCATACAGCTCATGGAGCATGGTCGGAGCAGGAACAGAAGCGCCACATAAATTGGCTGGAACTGAAGGCAGTGCATTACACCCTGCAGGCTTTCATTCATATAATGCGGAACAATCCGATACTCATCCTAACAGACAACAGGGTCTGCCAGTGCTACATCAACAAGCAAGGCGGAACCCGGTCTCCTTCTCTGTGCTGCTTAGCAGAGAAAGTTTGCTGTCTAGCTATAGACAATGCCATAGCTCTTTCGGCCTCTTATCTACCGGGCATTCACAACAGCCAGGCAGATTTTCTCAGTCACCTCTCAGGCAAACAACATGAGTGGGAACTGAATCCAAGGGTACTTCAACAGATTTTTTCCCTCTGGGGAACTCCCCTCGTAGATCTATTCACCACCAAGGAAAACTCAAAGTGTGCATCTTTCGCGTCATGGGGAGGTTTAGGTCTCCATTCCCTAGGAGACGCTCTCCTCATTCCTTGGGATCACATGCAGGCATATGCCTTTCCTCCGATTCCACTCATTCCCCTCATTCTCTGCAAGCTTCAATCTCAGGTCCATTGCTCGATCATCCTTCTAGCCCCATTCTGGCTGACCAGAGTATGGTTCCCTCTTCTCCTCTCTCTGTCCAGCCAGCCTCATTTGCCTCTTCCTCTATCGAAGGACCTTCTTTCACAGAACAGAGGCCGTCTCCTTCATCCAGACCCTCACAGCCTTCATTTGGCAGCTTGGATAATAGTCCGTCCCTAGGCCTTTCCCAATCTAACATTTCTATCCTTTCTCAGGCCAGACATTCTTGCACTAGAGCTCAGTACTTCAGAAAATTTTCACGTTTTTGTCATTGGAAAGCTGATCTCCCTAATTCTGCTCTTCCTCCTTCTCTAGATGATATGCTTTCTTTTCTTAGATCTTTTTCTCAAGCCAAACTTAATATAGGTATTGCCCATACTTATTTAGCTGCTCTTTATGCACACTTACCCTTTCTTAAGTTGCACCACAGACAGTGCAAATCATTTCTTAAGGGTCTCTCTAATGTCTTTCCCTATCCCAGACCTCCTATGGTTTCTTGGGACTTGAATCTGGTACTAGATGCTCTCATGAGATGACCCTTTGAGCCTCTAGCCTCAGCAGACTTAGCCCTTCTCTCTCACAAGGTAGCCTTTTTAATAACTCTTACCTCTGCACGTCGCATTTCAGAGCTTCAGGCATTATCTATTAAAGATCCTTTCCTTATAATTCAAAATGACAAGATCAGGCTCAGGTCTGTTCCAGAGTTTCTCCCTAAAGTTGCAACTACGTTCCACCTTAATCAGGAGATTATTCTTCCAACATTTTTTCTTGATCCTCAATCTGAAGCAGAAAGACGTCTACATACCCTTAACGTTGTCAGAGCGGTAAAATTCTATCTGCAATGCTCGGAATCTTTTAAACGATCTGACAGATTTTTTGTCTGTTATGCAGGCAGGAATAAGGGCAATGCAGCTTAAAAGACTACTGTAGCCAGACGGATTGGCATCCGCTTCCAGAGTCAGAGCTCATGCTGTTAGAACTAAGGCAACAGCAGTGGCTTTTCAAAGACATGTCCCTCTCATTGATATCTTCGAGCCGCTACTTGGTCTTCTCTTCATTCTTTTTCTAAACAATACTCAATGCGCACCTCTTCTCATAGAGATTCTCTCTTTGGACAAGAGGTCCTTCGCAACCTTTTTTCATGATTTACCCCTCCTTTAAGATATAGCTTTGGTACGGTAATCCTGATGTCTGGGAAAAGGGGACCAAAGGACGTAAGAGTATGCATAATGTTACTCACCGTAGTGACTCCATACTCTTAGTCCGCAGGTCCCCTTTTCCCACTAAGACCCTCCTCCTCACCCCCTCCGCAATTCTTCATTGCTCAGTTCTCTATCCTATCTTCTCGCTCCAAAAAAGGACTGGAGATACCTCACTGGTGACATCACTTCCTGGGGTAGCATTATGGGATGTCCTAGAGGTGATTGTCAGTACATGCTGCCATCTAGTGGCAAGCAAAAGTCTTTGCAGTGTCGCTTTGCGAACAGGCCGGGCTGGATCATGGCATAACCATGACAATCCTGATGTCTGGGAAAAGGGGACTTGCGGACTAAGAGTATGGAGTCACTACGGTGAGTAACATTATGCATTAGAATATGTGTAAGGACATAGGAAGTTGTTAGTAGAAGGATGCCTTTTGGAAAGAAGGCAAGCTATGCAAGAAACCACAACTAGAACTCTATAAGTACATGTCCAGTGCCACTAGGAATATTCTTGAACAATGCAAGCTAAATAACAACTAGAATTTGTAGGCATTAGAGATAACACAATCCAGACTATGTGAAGGCCTTCCTGTGGTGTCCAATAGATTCCCCAAAATGGTTAGCGAAACCAGGGTGTTCATTCAAGCCGACTCTAGAGATTGTGACTGCTGGCGCTTTCCAAGCTCTGCCCGAAATAATGTGTCCGCTGACAGAGCGGTTACAGCTCCGAACACAGGAGCTGAAGGGCAGGGCAGTTAACGACTGCACCCGGCAGAGCAATGGGAGTCTCTTGAACCCAGAAGGTAACCAGAGATACAGAGGTGATGCAAGACCTTGATCTGTGGAGGCAGGGTACACTGGAAACCAGGTGAAGCCATCAGTGATAGGAGCCACCGAAGGGAAGAGCTGGTGGAGGAAGGGGCTGTCATAGGGAGGTTGAAACCAGGAAAGCTGACATGACTTCAGGGAAGGGGTAGCAAGTCAGCTAATAAGGAACTCAATGATAGAATGAGCTTCACCAATTCAGGTATCTCCGTGACAGTCATTAACCCTTTTATAGCCATTCTATAGCCCAACTGCATGCGCAGACCTAAGACATCACCTTCGCCAAACAGGTATACACCTGAACTGCTCACTTCATCCAAGAACTTCCAGGCTATCAGACAGACCCTGACAATTGAGCCTCTGATTACCCTAAGTACCAGTCACCACTAGCTGATGCCAACAGCTCGACCCAGGCCCCGATGACACCTGCCTAATCACATCTAAACAGACGGACAGCAACCTCAGCCTAGGGATGACCACCTGGCCAGACTACCAATAATTCAAGGACACCAGGCACCTACATCAGAACCCCCAGGCTGTCCTCTACTTCTCACCGCAAGGGGCTAAGAGCCCTCTATACCATATAGAGCCAAGCTAGGACCACAGCACCGCACGATAGATGAGTACAGGGAGCACAGGCTTAAATCTAACAAAGGAAATCAACAGAATACCCAGGCCAGTTGGCCAGGTTTGCTCATGACGGTGACTGGAAAATAGGCCACCAACTTAATTAGGAAGTTGAGGGCACAGATGGGCAGACTCATAAATACCCACTCAGAAAACACCTTAAGGAACTCATAGCCAAGATTTAGGTAACAAGCTCCGGACTAGAGCAATCTAGAAATAGAGGAATAATTTGACAGGAAAGAACAAGTCTGGAAACAGTATCATTTACACTTAAATCTGCCCGTGACAAAAGTCAAAGACTGCACCAGACAGGAGGAAAGTTTAAACAGGTCAATCCCCTCAACTACCACATAGGGTACAGGGACTCCAGGGAGGAAGATAGACACGTCAAACCTAGTGCACAACCAAAGTAGTGTGTAAATTTAAAAATCATAAAATCATGATTTTACATTCACCCAAGGTCACCAGAGATGCCAATAAAGTGCAACCAATACACACTGCACAACAGCACCATGGTCACCATACTACAGGAGATTAACCCCTTTAGTGCGTATGACGATTGTACATCGTCATATGCAGTGGCACTGCTACTGCGTATGATGATGTACAATCGTCATGCAGCCGGGGAGCATTGGGAGATCTCCCATGGAGATCCCAATGCTCCCCGGCTGCCCCTAAATCCAGAGGCCGAAGCAGAACAAAGTTCCACTTCAGCTCCGGGGTTCCCTGTCTTCCGTGGCTATGATGTCTGCGCACATAGCGCGCAGATGTCACAGACCTTGTAGGGAAGCCGGAAGCTGCAGAGCTACCATTAGGCGGCAGGCGGACACT
>JAWWEG010720184.1:0-11994 GCA_035582685.1 Amphiuma means | reverse complement strand
GAGGCGCTGAAGGCTGACATAGAGACCAGTGTGGAGATGCTTTACCCACTCTTCAGCCAGATCTGGGAAGAGGAGCAAGTTCCTTCAGAGTGGAAAGAGGGCTACCTCATTAAGCTCCCGGAAAAGGGCGACCTCAGCTCTTGCTCCAGCTACAGAGGGATAACACTGCTGTCCATCCCAGGAAAGGTGTTCAACAGAGTCCTACTGAACAGGATGAAGGATGCTGTCGACCCCCAGCTCCGAGATCAGCAGGCTGGCTTTTGCAAGGATAAATCCTACATTGACCAGATAGCAATGCTGCGCATCATCTTGGAACAGTCACTGGAGTGGAACTCGCCCCTCTACATCAACTTTGACTATGAAAAGCCATTTGACAGTGTAGACAGACAGACCTTCTGGAAGCTGCCGATGCACTACGGTGTGCCGGAGAAGATCATGAACATCATCCGAAACTCCTACGGGGGATAACCTGCAGGGTGGTCCATGGCCGGCAACTCACTGACGCCTTTCAAGTAAGGACAGGAGTGAGGCACGGATGTCTGCTGTCGCCTTTCCTGTTCCTGCTTGCGATAAACTGGGTTATGAAGTCATCAACAACCCAAAAGCAGAATGGCATCCAATGGATTGTCTGGACACAGTTGGACGACCTTGACTTCACCAATGATCTGGCCCTTCTCTCCCATAACCAGCAACAGATGCAGGAAAATACCAGCACTGTTGTGGAAACCTTAGCTCGCCTAGATCTCAACATCCACGGGGGAAGAGCAAAATCCTCAAGGTCAACACAGCAAATACAACATCCATCAGGCTGGAAGATGAGGTGCTAGAAGAGGTGGAGAGCTTCACCTACCTTGGCAGCATCACTGACAAGCAGGGAGGGACAGATGCTGATGTTAGAACCTGAATTGGCAAGGCAAAGGCAGCTTTCCAACAACTCAAGAACATCTGGGGATCCACAGACCTAATAGTTAACATCAAGATCAGGATCTTTAACACCATCGTGAAGCCTGTCTTACGTGACGGAGCCGAGACCTGAAGAACCACCATCACCACCATGAAGAGAATCCAGACTTTCATCAACCTCAGAAGGATTCTTCGAATTCGCTAGCCAGACAGAATTAGTAATGACCAACTGTGGCAGTGAACAAGACAGCACCTGTACAAGAAGAGATCCTCCAAAGACACTGGAGATGGATTGGCCACATGCTCCGCAAGCCTGCATCCAGCACCACAAGGCAAGCCCTCACCTGGGAACCCGCAGGGCAAAAGGAAGAGAGGTCGCCCAAGGAACACATGGCACCATGACCTGAAGACAGACATGAAGCGGTCAAGCCACACCTGGGGACAGCTGGAAAGATTGGCTCAGGACCGAGATGACTGGAGTACGTTTGTTGGTGGCCTATGTACCAGGCAGCGCAACAGGCACAGTAAGTAAGTATTTAACTTAAAAATGTGTTCCCAGTCGGAGGCTATACTGCTGTGCTTGACAAATGTTTATTGTGAATTTGTCATTTTTTCAGTTGGCAGTACTGTTTTCACTGGGTTATGTGTGATGACTTCCACAACTTCTTACTAGGTTTTCGTGGATGAATCAGTTCTAGTTAGCACTGGATGCAGTATTTACCATAGGCAGTTACTGAATTTTCTTGAAAAAAGCAGGTCACGTAAGCCCTACGACTCGGCACATTGTCTCCTTCATTAAGGCCTGTGACGGAGAAGGTGGGGCGAGGCACCGTAGGAGCATGGGAGCAACTCGTGTACGTGAGCCACCAAAGGTGAAGGGGAGGGGTGTGAGCGCGTGTGAACTCTAAAGGGAGTATGAAGTTGGCCAAAATTGAACGTGTGACTGACTGAGAGAGTGTGAGGAGTAAATTGTAGGAGTAGAGGTTGGAAGAAGCGGGAGGATGGTGGTGTGAATTGGAAGGGGAGGAAAAATTATAAAGGGGGGTTTGGAAAGGGAAAGACATGGGCACCCCAATAGAACACGTGTGCTAACTTCCCATCAGAGAAGAAAATTAGAAAATATCATTCTGAATTGTCAAAGGAGGAGGTGGTAAATAAGTTGACTAACAAATGGCCCGTGGAGGGCACATATGATCAGAGTACATTAGAAGGTATAGCAGTTTATTTAGCTATGGCCCACAAGGGAAGGAAGTTAGAGAACAGAAAGAGAATACTGGAATTATGGAAATCCAAGGCAGGTGACAATAAGGATCAGAGGCAGAAGGGGATAGATAGGAGGACAGCGTCAAGTCCAAATTCTATAGTGATACCAACTGCATCCCCTCCCCCATATGGAGTGTACCCGACACTACCAAAAAGAACAGAGCATGCAGCGGGATACACAGAGCCTCCTTTGATATTAAGAGATGAGGCAAGCGAGCAGGGCAGAAAGAACAGGATACAGCCGGAGGCACTCACAATGAGGAGAGAGAGAGGGAAAGGTTTGAACCAGAAAAGGAGGCAGATCAGAGGGCAGAAAAAGAGGTGGATAAAAGACGTAAGATAGAGCGAGCCTTGGAGGAGGCAGAGGCTGAACTTGACAAGACGAAGGAAGAGAAGAGAAAGTTACAGCAGAGACTAGACGAACGGAAGGGTGGAGGTTTGGAGTTAGTATCAGGAAAAGACGAATGGACAGCGGGACAGATTTTATTTAAGATTGATGATACAGGACTGAAGGTGTTGAAAGTAAGGAGGATCAGGAGGATAAAAAAGACCAGAAGACGGAGACTAGAAAGAAACTTGTGTCGTCCACCCCTAGTAGCAGATTCAACCGTATTGACGGACTGTTGACAAGGGTAGAACAGGACATGGAGAATATAACTGGGGAATTAGCACAGACATATATGGGAATGGAGGAGGATAACAAAATGGAGCATGAAGCGACTGATGACGAGAACGAAGAGGAAGAGGCTTTCTATTTTCAGACACCATTTTACAATTTTAGAGAAGGGACATGGAGGTCACATGTACAGAGTCTATTGAAGGGACAGAAGAGGGAAAGTTAAGATTGCTGCAATGATAGGGAAGGGAAATGGTGGTGTCACCATCAGCAGTACAATACTAAGGGAACCAATGCCCCGTGATATCATAGGCGAAAGAAGGGGATGGGGATATTGCAGTCCCTTCTGTGATAACCTGTCTAGATGGATTGAAGTAACTAGGATGATTAGCCCATGGCCGAGGGAAGGCTCTTTTGAGCCTAGATATCTAGCTAGGGCGTCGGAATGCATCAGGGATAGGAAGGAAGACCCAACATGGGATTATGATTATATGGAGGGTTGTATGAAAGTGTGGGAGGAACACGCGATAGGATTATTACAACTGTCCGTATTGGATAAAGATGGGGAAAAAGCGACACAGATGCCACTGTTGATGAAGGGAAAGGTGGGACTCCCCATTATGCCACATGGCCTCACATGGAAAAGGACAATTTGTTATTAAAATTGCCATCTTCAGCAGCAGGAGCAGGGAAGTGGATTTATGCATTGGAGAAAAACACTGCAGGGTTAACACTGGCGGTGGGGGATATGAAAGGTCTGCTAGATAGCATTTTAGGGGAAAGAGCCACAACTGTCTGGGCAAATGCTGGTTATTCTGTCACATTGAATGACTCTTCTAGTGAGGGGGCAGCGCTCAATACATTTAGAGCCCAAGTGTGGAAGGCATTAAGGGAAATGTTCCTCCACAGACCAGATATGAAATTAGATGAAGACCCAATTGGGTACATACAGGAAACACAGAAGATGTGGAGAAGGGAGGTTTGAGAGCATTGGGACAAGAATTTAGGATTGTTTTACTATGTCCTAAAGAAAAGACTGCCTCAGTAAGTACAGAGCGACTTGAATAAGGTAGTGGTGATCGAATCAAAGAGCTGGCCGGAGATACAGGGCCACATAATACACTTCTCTAAGTTAAGGCAGGAAAGGGAAAGGGATAAGGTGGACCAGTTACCAGGGCCGGCGGAAGGGGTGGGCGAAGTAGGCGGTCGCCCACCCTCTGTCGCCGGCCGGGGCGGATTTTCACCCCCCCGGGGGCGTTTTTTGCCCCCGGGGAGGTGAAAATCGGCTTTTTCCGTGCCGAAACTCCCGGAGGGGGGGGGCGCACCTGCGCCCCGCCTACCCTCCGGGAGGAGAAAAAAAAAATCGCGCCGGCCCTGCTGGGAGCTATACTGTTTCTAAACGCTCCAAGTTTTCCCACAAAATGAAAGCAAGGGACAGGGAAATATAGCATCATGATTGCCCAGCACTGCACAATATCACGATCCTCGTGCAACATCTCGTGCAGTTGAACCAATAAGCTGACCAGACATATAATTTCGTCTTAAAATGCCGGCTGACACATTGACAATCGGCACACATGGTACATCACCTATCCCAGCATACTGAGTAATGAGACACTGAGCACCTGGCACAGCTAGATGAACGAGACATCTGAGAAGGTGTCAGCACAGGGAGACACCAGATAAAAAGTATTTTGCGATGAGAGACCCGGAGCTTGCTGAACTACAAATATAGCGATAATGAGGGTAGATAAGGCACGCCAGATCAATCCATTTAGCATGTGCTGCTGCATGATATAGTGGGCTATGCTTGGTCTGTAGCTTAGTCTTTGCTCTCAGACTGTGGGGACTGACCTGTGTCTCTGTCCTATAACTTTCTGAACTTTAGCCCAGATTTTGCTTTCATTATCCAAACAAAAATCAGGGTGGGATTTTCATTCAGTGCTGAGCTGCCCTTCCTACCATAAGGCACGCTGGTCATTTTAGTTTACAGCTACTCTTTGAACCAACAGAGGCAGAAGCAGCTGGGGCAGAAGGTGGGGTGCTTAGGTACAGAAGTAAACTGAATAGTCCACCCTCTGCTCCAGACTTCGACTCATCAGAAGTGATCTCTCTCTCCAAGGCAAGATCCCAACGCCATGGGCCTGATCTCTAATGGCACTTACTATTTTTAGTGTGGGAATGCCCGATGGACTAATCATAAGTGTCTTGTCAGTTCACAAGCCCTCTGCCCTTGGTAGGCTCCTCCAGCTGCCTACATCATGTCCTCCTTCCTTCACGGCTCTGCTTGGCGGGAGATAGGAGGAACTGGAAAAACAGACTGTGGGATTGGCAGATCAGTATACATCTAATCAGTAGAACAACAGAAAGTATTGCTCTGATTAGAGGAGCAATACTACAACTGTGTGGGCATCAGCAGCACTGTAATAGTTTGTGGTGTTGCATATGGGAATCACAGTGCTCTAGATATTTTAATACGGGGCCTGATAGAAATATATGAGTCTCAGTATGTAATAGCAGGAGGTCTTACAGATCAGTACTGAGGTGCAATGACAGAAGAGTGTTTGTCTCTTATAGGAATAGTACAGAGTGCTACAGCTCTCAATTGAGAAGCATATGATTCTGTGGGTGTTGGTACTAGAATCATGTAGCGCTTCAGATAGGAAGTGGGGTTTATTTGCACTACACGTTGGAATCGCTAAAGGTACTGCATGTCGGAATTGTACTGCACTGCACTGGCAGAACTGGGTGGACCGTAGCACTGGGATTTCAAGATTTGCTGCAAATGAAAAGCAAGATGCAATGGCAGTCTGTTCTTTTCTTCAGTCTTCCTGTGTTGGGTCTGTTGCACACACTAGAACACATATCAAGTAGGTTCTCACTGAGTGCAAATTAAAGGACTCTGATGTGTCAGAATCTGACTAGGTATGGCCCACTGGTCTGCTGACCCCTTTGGGACCCTGCCACGGCCACCAATAGGGATATCCTAGTTGGGGATGGTAGCAACTAACGATTCAATAAATTGTTCCCAGTTCAGATATAACGGGCCCAGATGGGGCAGTAGTTTGACATTTCTAGCGACATCCCAGTCCTTGAGTCCATTGATAGCGACTGGACAGAGTTTCAGGCTAACAACAGTGCACACAGGGGGCTGGTGTGTAGTGGAGAGTACAGCAGCAGTGCCCATGACATACCCCTGAGGATATCCCATTACCGACCTGGCCCCACTGATCCCATTGCCCTGACACAGTTTGCTGAGCCCTCTCAAAAGAGACAGCAATGGCCTAGACTCTTCTCAGGTGGCTCCTTGGAATGTAGATACTCAGAGAGGCCTGCCAGTCTGGCTCAACACTCATCTTAGGCTGCTCAGGGGGTTCAATAAGATGTAATCTTGACCATAACACATAATGGGCTATGAGCACACCGCCCACCAGCCAGCACAATGCCCCTAGTTCACACCTACCCTTGTAGAACTTCACATGGGATTGGTGTGGGTACTGAACAGGGGAGATGTGTCTATTACCCAGAGCAGTGCTAGATCATGGGAGGAGGGAGTATATTGTGCCTTGCTGAATGGGTATAATGCTTCAATTGTGCCATGTATGCTGCTGCATATGTATGTGTGTGTGTTCCTTTAAGAGGACTATCATCAGGTAGAAAAGAGATGGGACTTTTTTTCTGATCCCCAGTACTTGATATGACAGTTATTGTGAGGTTGCAAGAACTGTTGCTTTGTCCCTCTGATCTGGGCTGGAGAGACTTTCTTCTATGGCAATTGTATTTCACAGATGGGAAATATATTATTTGCAAGAGCCGGGCATTACTCAAGTTTGTTGGTGTTTGTGTTAAAAACTGTCGGTACAAGGCTAGCAGAGCGCAGTGCTGGCCGTGAACTCTGACCAGTGTTTATGAACTACAACAATACATGGATAAATAGTGCCCAGGCAATACCTTAAATAGACATTGTGAGGGGGAGAAGTACGGTAGCACCAGTGGCCTGCTGGACCCCAGATATGGACTAGTTTTAGCCCTTCCCTGATTGGTGGATTCATTTGTGCAGTTTCGGGGTGGTGCATCGATTCCTCATCTACAATAAAACTGAAGCTATTTTCTTGACAATCACAGTCATGCCCTGAACACCCCAGGCAGCACTCTGCACACCCTGGCCGTGTTCCACACATTTACAGTGTTCTGCACATTTGCAGTCCATCTCTGCAGGTCCACCACCATAAGCACTGCAATGCTGGTCTGAAAACCCTGAATCATGCTGTTCTGTGCACTTAGTCTTACCGCTTTGAACACATTGGCCATGCTGCTGTGCACATACTCAGCCAAGATGCTATTCACATCCTGAGCTATAATGCTCTTTTCCACCCCTGCCACAGTGATTGATGCATCTTCCACCATGCTGCTCTGGTGTGCACAGCCACAGAAGCTCCAAACTGAGCCTGATGGTGCAGTGTCTTCAGCTTCAGCTGGGCTACTTGCACATGAATAGCAGGCTTCTCATCCGAGCTACAATGAATGAGCACCAGGATTACTGTTGATCTTGAAAAATTCATCCCTCCATACTAGGATGCAACTTGAAAGTGCAGGCCACATCAGACATATAGTTGCTGCATCACACACTCAAACTCTATCTGTTCAGTACTGAGTAGAGGAACAGAATCTAGAAAATACAGGTCCGAGTAGTTACCTCTCCAGTACACTAAAGCAAGTTTTAACTGATTCGCTGGAAGGGAGTTCTAGAGACAGAGATTCGTCTCTTGCTTTCTGGTGGCGAAAAGAGAGCTGTGTACTTTCACAGGACAGCTTCAGCGCTCCGGTTTCTGACTATATTCAGTTGTATTTATTTTGTAATGACTTACAATAAAGGACATGCCTTGTCAGAAAGAAAAGAGGGCAGCTAATTCCTTGTGTGGACCATCTTTTTTTCAGGCAGGCTGAGACGACTACAGATGCATTGCACCTTTCCTATCAGAAGTTTGTAATTAGTATGAGGGTCTGTATATGTGGAACACCAATACCCAAAAGCAAACATTTTGTGGCCATGTGTATTTGCACCTCCTTGTAGCTGGCTCTGAGGAAGATGAATGACCGAGGACAAACTTAAAAATGTATTTTTTATGAAGCCAGAAGTATGACTGTAACAGATTTTGCACCATCATGTAGCGTTTCTGCTTTCCTTGTCCTCTCTCCATTGCCCAAAGCCCACATTCAGAAGGCACTAACCTGCCCCACATCCAAATCCTGACATCGGGACAGAAAGAACCTTGGTGCCTGACAGGTGATTGTGCCGCTCTACCACATACAGAATCTCAATGCCTTTTTCACAATTGTATTTTTGAAATGCTTACTTTATCCCAATTTTTGAGACACTTATTAAAAATATTTTTGGGAGGATAGACCCAGAAACACCATATATTTCTACACTTATTTGCTTGCCAGCTTATGGGGTCTTGCCCCTCCCGTGCTCACCCATCCTCCACAGTGACATCATGAGGCATTCACAGTGCTCTTAACACAAGCATTTATTTGCTTCACCGTCTATAATCACAGTCAAAGTTCCCAGGCAGAAGGCCACACGTGATTCAGCTGAGTCACAAGTGCAGCCTGCTGTCAAACTTTGATTGTGATTAATTGTTTTTATTTCTCTCGGGAAGGGATAGGAACTGGGGTAAGAGCAAAGTCATCAGGTGGGGGAAACAGCAGCAGGTTCAGAGGAGCGCCGTGGGAAAGAGACTGTGTTGTGAAATCACACACATTCTCATTCACACAAGTGATTTGTGCTGTACTGATAACGTGTGGTGCAACACATGCTTTATAATTAAAATTTATATATTAATATGTGGATTGGAAATAGAAAAATGCTACTAATAAATACTGATTTATTGGGAGGAGGACCGGCCCAGTCACGTAATTGAGGGGCCGGCCCCAAGGGAATTTTCCCATGCTCCTAACCTGTCAATCCATCTCTGCCATGGAGGTAGGAACAGGGAGCAGGACAGGAATGAAAAAAATAAATTGGGAATGTTAAGTATTTAGCTAGGTCAGTATGTACAAATAAAGAAAATGACTCAGGCATGTGCAAAATAATTTACAAGATTTATTTTAAAAATAAAAGTATTTAAGTGGATCTTATTTAGAACATGTACACAGTAATCCCAATAAATAATAATCACATAGCAATACAGTTATGTAGGTAGGGGAGAAAAGGGTTGGAGAAATGAGAGAAGTACTGAGAAGCCTATAACAGAACTGGGGGAGTTAAGCTCACCAGTAGAAGATCTAGATGTTTGTCTCCTTAGGCATGCAGCAAGGTCTGTCACTGAGGAGACAAAGTAAGTGTTGTAGAGCATGTGTTCAGGAAAAGGAAGAGAGAGCTGAGGGCTGCAAGGGGTCTTATACACCTCTGTGGTTCTGATGACTCCCAAAGGGCTCCAGTGCAGTGCCTGATCTCGTTCACCTCATAGTGGGAAGGACAAGCCAGCCAGGCGAGCCATTATTGGCTCACCTTACTAAGACAGGCATGACAAAACAGTGTCACTCACACACCAGCAGTAAGTCGAAGGGAACCAAGGATTCCCCTAACTCCATTTGATGGAACCCATGTGCTCTGACCATGATGGACGTCCATGACTGATGTCACAAAAAGATGACATGTACCCAGTCCCAGAGGAGCTCTGTCACACAACCCTGACCTCATAACGGTAGGGTTACATTCAACCCATGGTTTCCTCTCTTCTGGAAAAAAAAAAGAGTTTCTAAGGAGTGAAACAAGCACATACAAAGTAGGCATATCGAGGCTTACTCAGAAAGGTCAGTAGGAGAATGAAAGATTCAAAGAAAATCTACATACAGTGTAATATACACATCCCAGCCTCCAAAAGGCTGGGGATGTCATGTATCTTATCTCTTTGATATTCTCATGTCAGCCTTTACAGATGCCGGAAATTGGTTGTTTGTGGAGTTGTCTTATGACTCATAGAACCAAGAACTGGCCTCCAACCACCTGATGAAAACAGGTAGTGGAGTGTTCGCTGCTTCTCTCTGCCAATGGAGTGAATCACTATCTAGATGGAAACTGAAAGAAGGAACTCGATTGGCATAAGACAGTGCACAAGCACTGAATAGACTGCGATAAGGAGAGCAAGGGGAGAGATAGTCACCAACTAGAGTGAAAAATAAAACTGGGAATGCTAGAGGCTGACAAGAGGGAAAGAGTGTGAGAAGGAAGGAAGGTGGAAAGGGAGGAACCCCAGAGGTTCGGGAATCAGCGGGAGACTTAGTGCTGAAAACCTAAAAAAATAAGAAAAGGAGAATGACCTAGAAAGGGGAAAAGAGGCTGGAACCTAAGAGGGTTAAGGGAAAAACAGAGCAAAGGGAACAGGCCGGAGAGAGAATAAGGAGGGCCAGTAAGGAACAGAAAAGAGAGCTGGAGAAGCCGGGTACAGGAGCAAGCAGGCCAAAAACAGGGTGAGGGAGAATGGTAAGAGACAAGGTTCAGACAGGAACAAAGAAGATGCTGGAACACCTGAAACAGGGAACACAGAGGATGCAGCAACATAGAGGATGCAGGAACACAGAAAAACAGCAGGAGGATCAAAACGCGCGTCAGGCTATCCAGGTGAGTATACGACTCACTGGTTAATGCATAGTGCAGGTTTAAATACCTGTGTAGATGCTCGTTCTTGCAGGGGATTGGACTATATGGTAGTAAACATCATGCGGGCGAATCATTGCCACCGGCCCACAGTTTGCCATTGGAGAATCCCGTTTGTCTCGGAAGGCGTCTCACTTCTCATTAAGCATACATGGACTGGAAAGCATGTGAATTGGGGCTCACAACATGGCAGCATCCTTGTGAGATTGTCTGACCCTTAGGATGCCTATGCTGAGGGTCTGCTATGGTGCTTGTTTGCAGTGACAGGATCAAAGTGCAAACCGGAAAGAAAGCCGCGGGAACAATCGCCAGTCCCAGAATGGCTGCAGGGATTGGTCACCCTCCACAAACCAGAAAGTAAGTCAAGAGTAGAGATGCGAGTGGTGTGGCAAGTGACAGGAAAATAAAGCAAATATTTTTTTAAACTGACAAAATATTCTTTCTAAAGTTAATAAAATGATTGTGAGCCATTCCAGCTCAGGAAACCAATTTTGCAGGTAAGTACAGATTTTTATCTGCATTTTGGGCTTTTCCACCCAAACTTATACATTTTTGAAGATTTAATATTTAATGACGTATGCTATGTAATGTTATCTGGTATTCATACCGCACCCTGTTTGCATCTGCTGACGCTTTGAGGGACTGTTTGGCCTTGTCTTCATCACGTGGTGATACCGGGAGCCTTGTTAACTACCACCATTTCCAGGGAAGGGGGGGTAGAGGTCTCGAAGAACATTAATTTTTTTATATAGTTTTCTTTTTTGTCTGATTGATTCTAAAACCAGTTTCTTATCAAAGTGGTTTATTGAACAATTAATCCTTGATTCTGCGTTTTCGTGAAACTGAGCAAAATTTCTGTATATCAGGCAAATGATCATTAACTCTCATCCATTGAACAATTGCTCCTTTATCTTTTTATATTAATTCTCAAACCAAGCCAATTCTCTGCAAACCAAGTATGGTACATTTTGGCAGGGCCTCATTAGTTCTTTTATATTTGTTTGTTTCAAACCAAACATTGTCTCCATGATAGAACCATTCTTTTAAATGTGTGCATCAATGCTCCACAAACCAAGGCTATACATTTGAACTTACATGTCTATTCATTGCGAACCAAATGAAATATCTTTTTTACAAGGCCAACAGATCCATTTCAGTTCTGCGCTTTCTCAAGGCTTATTTATTTAGGTTTATAAGGTTTCTGGTTAAACGATATGCATGGCTGAGGTGTAATACAAGTTTCTATTGGATCGCGGGCTTTGCAGATTCCTCACCTCTGAGCATGCTTCCCAGTGTGTTCCATCCTCGGAAAATTTTCTTCAGGACTAACATCAACAAATATTTCGGTACTGGGAGAGGATGGATCTCCAGCTGGAGGTTTTATGACGCTGGGTGGTGAAAACCAGTCTCTGGAAGCTGTCAGGCTGATGACCATCATCTCCACCAGGACCACCATCGTCATTGGAACATGTGCACCATGTATGAAACAGGAAAGACTGCACAAGTGGCTGCCGAAATGAGGAATTACAACCTTGCCATCCTTGGAATC
>JAWWEG010719077.1:0-12110 GCA_035582685.1 Amphiuma means | reverse complement strand
ACCCAGTACATTCTATAGACACAGTGACCCACCCTATTGCGCACCCAGGACGTACACCTAACCATGTTCCATCATGCGTAATGACAAACCATTGTGTGTGACTAGCCTTCCTTCCCCTCCTTGGCATGCTCCATACAGACAGTGACCCCAATGGTGGGTAACCAGCCTGCCTCTCCCTGGCATCCTCTATACTGATACAGTGGTCACCCTCCTCCACCGTTGCATGACCTGCCTGGCTTCCATAGAACTTATCGCTCCCAAACCTCCCCATAGTTTAGGTTAACCCTCCATGCTGAATAAAAACATACTTTATTATGAAATGCTTTCGTGCTCTATGAATTATTTGCAATAACACAAAGAAATGCATTTTACAATGAAAGCGCGGATAGACGTCTCGGGAATCAGCTAACATGTGCTGGAGTAATTAAGGACTGAGCAGCTCTTTAGGAAATCAGTAAATACATTTAAAAAATACAGCTTTGAGCTCCTGGGGTCATTCCATAGAACAAAAGAGCTGTGCGTCTGCCGAGTTATTCCACGTTTTCTTTCTCGTTTCTGTCCTCTGAGTTTCTCTTGCATTAACTATTCAGGGAAAAAGGAGCTGTGCCATGTCATGGAGCAATTTGTAGGTAATCTCTAGCAACTTGTGTCGAATTGCTGTTTCGGAACCATTCCGGTTCCGGATTTCACCTAGTCCCCTTTCTTTCAGACAGAGGTACCTCTCATAGATATTGATACCAAGGGGGCTTCTGATGCGTGCCGCTTGTTAATGTGTTACAGTCACGGTGCTTTGAAAGTAACGACTAAGGTGACTGTCGAGTTTAAAGAGGGAATGACGTGCTGTTTGCTCAGAACCCCACAACCGTTTGCTTTGTCTAGAAAACGTACATACCTACGCTCTGCTTCATAATGTGAATGCAGTGGAAATTTCTGTTTTGTTCTTATTACTAAATGTGACAATATAAACTGCAGGCGTTTCTTTCTGGAAAACTTTGAAGCCGTATTTGTAGATAATGTAAAGGAATGTGATTTCAGCAAGCTGTTTGGGCGGAGCTCCTTGTAAATATTAACAGATAGGTCACAGTACTTGCAGATGCTGCTTGTGTTAGTTATACTGATCCGAAGGCATGGTTTTCCAGGTCGGCTGTAGCTCAGCGGTTCCTTCGAAACTTACATAAATTCTTGTGTTCAATCCATTGTGGTTCGAGTCCCGCGGGCGCTCTCTGGCCTTTTACTTGACTGAGGTTTGTATTATATTTCCTGATAAAAATAGTTATTTAATCTTTTTCTGCTGGTTGTAGTATTTGAAAGTAGGATAATAGGGCACTCTTTCGCTATGCAAAGATTCAGAAACAATAATGAGGTATACTACAGCATGAAGATTTTGTATTTTAAGGAACTGGTGGCTTCCCCGCTTTTGCTCTGGTTTCTTCTGAAGCCATTTCTTGCCAAGTGCCACTTCCAGAGTCGAAAATTACATTGTACAGTGCTTGGAATCCTCAAGATTTCCGCAGAAAAGGTCTCTACAAAATAAATTGTTATTAATAAGTAAGCTTTGCATTGGGTAAAGCCATCAAATCGATGACTCCTATAACGGAATCAAGAATAAATGCAGACTCCCCCACATTGGGAGAAATTGTCCTCTTTACTCATCATATAGACCGAATGGATGATGTTCCTGGAGGGGTGGCTGTGGTAAATCAAGAACTGCACATACTGCTGAATTTGATGAACTCATGTAACTAGTTACCGATTTTAAGTCTATAGTATTTACAGTAATACAAGGGGGAGCGCTGCAGTATAGCGAACATCCTAGCGTGCTGCTCACACCCATCTCTCTCTGCGCGCCTATGGTTGCCCGCTCAAATCTGTTTGTCCTGCCCACCTACTTCCTGTCTACGTGCCTGCTGGGAAATGCGCCTAGCCTGGCAGGGCTGGGCTGGGGCACTCGGGTTACTACAGTGGCCATCATTTATGAGTGGTCCCTCGCCTGCTCTTTCCCCCACTTGATCCTTTTTGGAACAAGGATCTCAGATTCAAATTCTCTCCTGTGCATCCTGACCAACACGATGGGTCCATCTACAATTTCCTCCTTGGGTATAGGGTGCTAGGCAGAGGTCAGTAACCTGCACGGCAAGAGAGTGGGGGAGGCTGCGGGAGCAAACAGCTGAGAAAATGCTGATTTTTGAGGGGTTTCCTGAATGCATTGTTAATGGTTCATCTGACAAGAGTTTAGATAAGTAGGCCATGCAATACAGTCTAAAGAGTGCCGTTATTTAACATACTGCCTAATAGAGGCTATCATTATAAATACGCGGCCTGATTACGTGTTGGGCGGCGGAGTGCCCAGGCGGAGCGCTAGACGGGCGCTCATGTCCACCCGGAAACTCCGCCAGCTCAAGCCAGCATTAGGGTCACAGGGAGTGATATGCTCGCAGACATGGCAGACAGATGGTAAAAAGCACCATGTCCGCCTGTCATGTCACTGCAGCGCCAGCTCTGTCAGACAGTTCTGGCACTGCAGGGGGAGTGCCACTGGGGACCTTCCTTCCCCCACTGGGAAGGGGGGTTGTGCAGTCAGAGAACACATGCTGTACGAGGCATGTGTCCTCTCAGATCCCCCACCATTGTCCTTGCATGGCTGCATATGGAAATGCATTTAAGGCCAGCTTTTTGCTAGTCTTAAATGCATGACGCCGCTGCAGGTCCCTGCCGCTTTTGTGATGTGACAGGGACCTGCGCTGAAGCCATGTCGCACAACACCAGCGCTCACAACTGTAGCGCTGGTGCTGTGTGGTGGGCAGTCCGGGGGTGCCAATATTCACTCTCCCCAACATGTAATGGAGGGAGTGGTTACCGCCAGAGGTAGCACTGTTACCTCCAGTGTTAACATTTTCACCGCCAGCGGTAGCACTACCACCGGTGATATAAGTGTTCGTAATCAGGCAGCTAGTCTTTTTAAGGTAATTATTACTTATGCTGTCTAATGGGGAGTTCATTTTCATCCATACCACCTCAGGGGATAATTATTGTCTAATTTGCCTAACAGCGCATACCTATACTGACTAATGAATGGGTCTTTAGTAGCAATACTGCCAAATGGGTACTCATTATTATCTAAGCTGCCAAAGAGGGTCCTAGTTATACTGCCTAATGAGCGTCATTTTATCTCTGCTGCTTGATGTGAGTTAACTACAAGTACAACTTTGTACCATAAGACCTTCTGAGGTCTGAGATAATTTTTCACTTTTAACACACACTCACAGTTTATCACACTACAGTACTGCCAATAAGGTGTGCACTTCTCTCTGCTGAAAATGCTCCAAAAATCTCAATTAAACATTATACTAGAAAATATAAAGAAAAAATGTTTGCTAATCTGAAGCCAAGGTCAGCAACACAAATCCGCTCATTGCTCCACCCAAAGTTCAAGCTATACAGTAGTAGAAACATCTACACCAAAGGCTAGTACTCCTTTTGGAACTCAGATCCTTGTCATCTACGACCATAACTAGAGCTCCTAAATGTCTGTCAAAGCTTGAAAATTTACCCTTTTAAACTAGTTTATGCCAGCACCAAGACCAGTAAACTGGCCCATGTGCTTACGTTACACGGGGCCACTATATAGGTCTAGCCCTCAGTCCCAAGACCCTGGCCCTGCAGGCATCCCCTAATTCCCTACCCTTCTCCCATGTGTAAACTCTCCATACCTACTGCAAGGTGGCATGTAACATAATACAAAAGCACAGATAAATATTGTGAAAAAGTCTGCAGTCTGCTCTAATTTTATGTCAAGGGCACGGAGGCTTTATTATGCTTAACTTCCTTTAATGCTCCAAACAGCAGCCAATTCCTTCATAAACAATTACAAACATAACAACAAGTGGGAATGGTCACTTGATATCAGTCAGTTAATGTCTATCATATGACCACCATAACTGCATGTAACTATCCACCAACTTCCTCTTTTTTTACTGCTCCATACAGCAGATAAGTGCACCTTTATGTTATCTTCTGTTGTAGAGCATGAGACTGAGGAAGTTGGTGGATTACATGAGCGCATGACGTTCCTGATCAGACAGCCCAGAGGGCAGCTTAGATTCTTATGTGGAAGAGTGGGGGATTTTGAATGGTTTAGGAGAAAAACGGGTAATGGTGCTCACATACCTGTCGTTTTATCGAGGACGGCGTTCGGAGGGCCTCACCTGAGAGGGAGCGTCACTCCTTGGCAGGCAGTCCGCTTCGTGATGCTGTTTGGGGGTGGCGCCCGTGGGTGAGGGCCCGTGTGAGAGCATCACTCCCTTGAAAGGGGGTGGTGCCCGAGTGTCCAGGAGGGTATCTGTGCTGCATATGGAGGAGTGTTGGCGGCCGGAAGGCCTAGGTCCACGTGTCGCTGCGAGGTGCAAGGGAGACCGGATGGAAGAGGAGCGTCTCCATTGTGCATGCGCAGCATACTGGCAGCCCAAATTGAGTGCGAGGTAGCAATCCAAAGGAGTGTGGCAGTCTTCAGGGGCAGAAAAGGCCCTGGGTAGTGAAGAACAGTCTGGGAGGGGTGGTTTAGGTCCCTCCAGTATTGATATTGGTGCTGACGTTTGGCTCAGGGTGGGCCTCAGGAGAGTCAGCAGCTGGCGGTTAGGTGTCCTCTGACTGCTTGGTATCTGGCATTTTAGAGTGAAGCAAGCTCCAGGCTACCATGGCGGGGGAGCTAGAGGACAGCAATAAGTGCACAGTGCAGGGTCAGGATCAGTAAGAGGGAGAGAGTTGGTTGGTGCTCCTGAGGATGGTGCTTCAGGCAATGGGGATGGTGGTGAGGAGGAGGCTTGTTATTCTGCGGACATCAGTCAGGACCGTATGGAATATGATGATGAGGAATAGCTAGCGGATCCTTACTATAAGCATCACTTTAAGAGGGATCCACCATTTCAGAGGCCATGGCCTTCATTGTTAAACTGATCCAGCATTCAAGTGAGTTTATTGAGAGGAGGCTTAGTAAGTCAACGGCTAGTGATAATGGGCCGGAAGGCCAGTCTTTCAAGAAGTGTTCGATTAAGAGAAAGTATGGCAGCGATGTTGCCAACAGACGCCAGCCAGAGAATAAAAGGGTACACAGCCCGGGTCCATGGGGGAGAGAATGGCAAAGTGCTTTGTCGGGGGCAGTGAGGTCTGCCCACTGAGACCCTCAGGCCGGGAGGAGGTATGTTCTGGCTCTAGTTCGGCTTTGGTGACTAGTAAAGACGAAGGTGATGATGATATCATGGACACAGACTCGGACGAGTTATCTGCATCCAGCTATAGATGGGATGCGTCATTAAAATCTAAAAGAGCTAAAGTTCAAGTTACACCCCCAAGGACGGACTCCTCTCAGGAGGGAGGTAATCAAGAGAAGGATTCAGAGCTGGATCAGATGTCCAAGCCAGACTCTCTGATATAGCCAAGGTCCTCTGAATGGACCCCGTTAGACCATGTGGCGCTTTACTTAGAGAAAAATTTGAGGAGAGCCCTAGAAAGGAAGTAAGGAACATGCTAAAGGCAGAATGCCCCTGGCCTTCTATATCGGGCAAGGTTTTAAAGACCCCATAGATAGACGCCCAGATCCTAGCGTTCGCGGGGAAGAACGCAAAGGATGTAAAGAAAGGGATAGACAGGGCATGGAGGGCCTATCAGGACATGGTCCTGGACATGGAGGGTCCTCTGGCCCACATGTTAGACATGATTGAAGCGGCCAAGGTTTCGCAAGCTAAATTGGACCTTGATGTTCTTACAGGATGGGCTCAAAAGGTGGTCTGCTTCCTAGGCAACACTAATTCGGCAATTGCCACGGAAAGGCGTAAAAGCATTCTCCTGAAGATTAGCCCATGTATGGTAGAGCTAGCAGGGACTGAACCGGGGCCAGCAGGTAAAGGGTTTCTTTTTGTTGACTCTTTCTCTAAGAAAATGGCTAAGTACGTGGGAGCGTTTACCTCACTGGAGAAATCCCAGACAGCCTTGAATAAGATCTTCTCTTTGAAAGTTTTTGAGAGAGCTGGAAGAGGTATGGGGTGCTCTTCCGGCCCTGGGTTTTGCAACCAAGGCTCCAGAGGGAAATCCTCTTACTTTGATCAGACATACAGAGGGAGAAACCTCTTCTTCCCTACAAGAAGCAGAGGAGGCAGGAACAGAGGAGCCTGGGGCAATCAAAGACGCCTGTCAGGAGGGTCAAATGAGTCTTTTGCCTACTCCTCAGCGGCTTGAGGGGCCGCATTCAAAAGTTTTTAGACTATTGGCGTTTGATTTCAGACGATCCTTGGGTTTTGCAGACAGTCATGGGCTTCCAGCTGGATTGGTTTCATTCACCTCCTCAAAGCAGAGAGTGCCCGAGAGGTTTTTTCTACTCCAAGTCAGACAGGGCTGTCATACAGCAGGAGATTGTGCAACTGCAGAGCATGGGCGTGATCATGCAGACCCAATGGATGGAGGCTTATTTCATCAGCAATGTTTTTGTGGTCAAACAAAGGAGCAAGAACAGGCTGGTTATAAATTTGAGACAGCTGAATCAATTCATATTTTACCATCACTTCAAGATGGAAGGAATCCATCTTTTGAGGGACGTGCTTCAGCTGGGAGATTGGATGATGAGGGTAGACCTCAAGGACACTTATTTAACAGTCCCGGTTATTCAACAGCATCAGAAATTTCTTCAGTTTGTTTGGCAAGACCAGCTGTGGCAGTTTCAGACCTTACCATTCGGACCATTATGCCGGTCTGGTGGCTCAGTGGAATGATGCATCCACACCAGGGACCTGTGTTTAACCTTGTGGTGACAGGTTCGAATCCTGGCGGGTCCACTCAGCCTTTCATCCTTCCGAGGTCGATAAAATGAGTACCATTGAGTTGGGTAACAATAAACATCTGTTATTTCAGCGCCTTGATGCCCAGTGGGTGATATGTGCGCTATACAAATACGCATGTTACGTTATGTTATGTTACTCTCGTCAGCTCTGTGGGCATTCACAAAGCTGATGAGGCTGGTGGTAGAAAGAATAAGGGAAAGAGGTGTCAGGATGATTATTTACCTTAACGACCTTCTGTTTATGGCTATGGACCAGAAGACCCTGTTGAAGCAGGTTCAGTCATAAATATTTCTTTTACAAGATTTGGGTTTCATAATCAATGCTCGAAAATCTACACTGTCACCGAGTCAGACAATAGAGTTTCTGGGCTTCTCGATAGATGCCTGGAAAGGTCAGTTGCAGCTTCCCTAGTCAAAGATAGTTCTGATAAAGAAGGAGTTGAAAGGCACATTGAAGAGGGAAGTTCTGCAGGTGAGGCAGCTAGCCAGGCTCATAGGACTGCTGTCAGCATACATTCAGGCCATCTTTCCGGGACCCCTGCATTACAGAGCGATACACAGGTTGAAGATCAAACCTCTGAGGGAAGGTTGTTCCTGTGCAACTCAGGTGCATCTGGACAGGGACGTGAAGGAAGAGATGAAGTGGTGGCTAGAACATATTCAGACATGAAACAGCGGAGCCATCCTCAGGTCTCAGCCAAATATGATAATAAAATCGGACGCCTTCAAGTCAGGTTGGGGAGCCTCATGCTGTGGGATAGCCACAGGAGGCATGTGTTCGGAGGAAGAATCATCATTACACATCAATTGTTTAGAGATATTGGTGGGGTCTTTTGCAATACAAGTGTTGTACCTGGTAGTTTGAATGGAGTCCGCTTCAGGATAGGAACAAGAAGCCTCACTCTGTAGTCATGCAAACCCCTCCCTCTGACCCACTACCCAAGGGAATATCCTCAGTACAATCGAGAAAGAGGGATGAGCCACAGTTGAGGAGGGCAAAGAGGTGATGTGGTCAGAGTACCTAAGGGAGACACAAGGAGAGAGATGGCTTAGTGACGGAACAGATAGATGGCACAAGATGAATTCTACTGTGACAAACATCTACTATTACCAATGATCTCTTCAGCTAACCTGATAGTACTCCATGACTTGCATCGCACGACGGAGGATAGGATGAGAGGAAGGTCTTCAGGCTTTGCCTCCTGATGTATACTGTAGCGAAGCAAAGCACTTTCTGCCTGGAGCTGCTGGGATGGAGAACACTGGCAGCAGCAGACAGTCTCACCCGTGGAAGGGGTGAGGCAGAAAGGCGAGCAGTAAGGATTCCGAAGTCACCAAAGGCCAAGGGAAGATTCCAGAAGTCAGTAGCAGAAGAAGAGGTCACCACAGCAGGACATGCCAAGGGATGGTCCGAGAGCAGTCCAAGAAACACGCCGAAGTCACAACCGCCGAACTTGCTAAGACCAGAGGAGAACCGAAGCCAGAATCTTGATGGAAGTCTAGGTCAGAAGCACACCGAGTCACGCCAAATCTAGGGGGTTCACAGAGAAGGCCCAGTAGAAGAGCCAAGGTCAGGATACACATAGGAACACGCGAGCCAAGAATGAAGTTCATAACAACAACGTTGAGCGAACCGCTTTCCTGTTAGTTGGCGCACCTTAAATAAGAAGGCCAGCAGCGGCCATGCTGAAAAACAGGAAAGCGGTCGCCATGCTGAACTAGTCACAAATAGTGGAAACAAATAATAGGAGTCATAGGAAGCTAAAGGTACCTCGAATAAATCATGTGCCATGATCTGTATAATGTCCCCGCAACTTCCATGACCACAACTCATGCATTTTGTGAAGTACCAAGTTCTGTTTTAACGTCCCCGCAACTTCCATGACCTCCAACCCATGTGCCCCATGATGCGTCAAGTCCGATGTGTAACAACGAACTTTCACGAAAGACAGATTCCATTCTTGCATTCTTCTGCGGATGGACAATGTGTTGTGCACTATATGGAGTCGTGGGGATGTGATGCCAACAGCAGCCATGAGGTACTGCATGCACATGCACATCTGATAGCGCTTGTTGCAGAGTATGGCTCAAGACATGCAGGGACTGATGGGCAGTGGTGTACAGTCGAACACAGAAGCACGCGAAGCACTGCAGGCCATGGAAGTAGCATACAGGAATGGAACTGCATTAAGTAGTGCTTTACAGGTGAACACATGGATACATCATTACGGTAGCACCACTCTGCAAATGACACCACATTGCATACTGCAGGGCATGTCCAGGATGGCAGTCAGTCGACTGCACTCATGACTGCCATTGCAGAACCACCACTGTGCACATGACACGACATTGCATACTGCGGGAGCGTGTCCATAATAGTGGTCAAGCGACCACACTTATGACTGCCATCACGGTACCACCACTGCGCACATGACACCGCATTGCGTACTGGGGGGCATGTCAGCAACGGTGATAAAGCGACAGCACTCATGACCACCATCATGGTACCGCCACTGTGCACACAGCACTGCATATTGCAGGGGGCATGTTCACAATGGCAGTCAAGCAACTGTACTCGTGAATGCCGTTACAGTACAATCACTGCACACAAGACACCATATTGCATACTGTGGGAGCGTATCCGCAATGACAGTCAAGCGAGCACACTCATGATCGCCATCACAGTACTGCCGCTGCACACGACACCACATTGCGTACTGTGGGGGGGTGTCAGCAATGGTGGTCAAGCGACAGCACTCGTGCCAGCCATTGTGGTACCGCCACTGTGCACATGACACTGTATTGCATACTGTGAGGGCATGTCCGCAATGGTGGTCAAGTGACTGCACTTGTGACCACCATCGCAGTACTGCCACTGCGCACATGACACCGCATTGCGTACTGCAGTGGCACATCAGCAGTGGCGGTCAAGTAACTCATGACTGCCACTGCACTCACAATACCACATTGCATACTACAGGTGCGTGTATGCAATAGCGGACAAGTGACCACATGCAGGACATGCTGCCCTGTGTGCAGAGGTGTATGTGCAGTGGTAGACAAGCAATCGCATGTCCGTACGCAAGCATGCATGGGAACCCAGTACAGGAACCCATGGGCAGTACTGCACCATCGTCGGGCCAATAGGCTCACCACACACAGCACACGTAGCATCACTACATCATCAGTGATACTACAAGTACTGCATGCTGTGTTGTGCCCTCCACTTGAAATAGCACTCTTCAAGACCACCCCTGCAGAGGACTGAGCACTGCCTGTGGAGAGGATCTGTACCACCTGCACTGAGGGATCAGCTGTTGCCCGCCAAATGGTACACAGCTCCCGGACACCCCTTCATAGCAGTCGGAGTCAGGAAGCCTTTGTCTGATACTCCTACACATGTCAGGCCAGGAGGCATTTGATTTTTGTACCTCTTTTTTTTCCAAGGCCAGGAGGCCTTTCATTTTTTGACCTCTTTTTCACAGGCCAGGGTCCTTTGTGTTTGGACCTCTTCTTGTAGGCCAGGAGGCCTTCGTGTTTGGATCACTTTGTTCGCAGGCCAGGAGGCCTTTGATTTTTACACCTCATTTTCACAGGCCAGGGGGACTTCATGTTTAGACATCTTCTTGCAGGTCAGGAGGCCTTCGTGTTTGGACCTCTTATATTCCAGGCCGGAGGCCTTCGTGTTTGCACTTCCTTTTTCCCAGGCCATGGGGCCTTTGTGTTTGGATCTCTTTGTTCCCAGGCCATGAGGCCTTTTATTTTTGCACCTGTTTGTTCCCAGGAGAGGAAGCCTTCATGTTTTGACCTTTTTGTTCCCTGACCAGGAGGTGTTGCACTTGCCTGAATGAAGACTTGCCTCACTCAGTGAATATGCCAATCCTTCCCCCCACGTCGTCAACCTATGTAAACCACACAGGTATGGAGAAGCTAAGGGGACGAGCCGCAGAGAGGAGTTGAGAGTAGCTTTGTGTGTGGAGGTACAGAGAGAATAGAAAGAGAGAGATTGGAATAGGCCCACAAAATATGGCAGAAAGATACTCTTACAGTATACACATTCCAGTTCCGCTCATCTGAAGGCACACTGCATGTTGCTCCACATATCGGATGGTGGTGAGACACAGGAAGAAGGGCTCTAGATGTTGTCATGGAGATGGAAGTTTGCGAAGGGCTTTGATAGATGTCGCACCAGTAGAAGTGTGGTTCATAAAGCCGCTCTGAAGGTTACACTTATGAATAGGTTATGTTGTTGTGGATACTGAAGTTTGCGGAAGGCTTTGTTAGATGTTTCTCCAGTGGAAGTGTGGTTCACAAAGCCACTCTCAAGGTTACTCGGATGCAAGGGTTTTGGATTCATGGGAGATGACAGTTCTAAACAGCAGACAGGTGAATCCAAAAGGTACACCAATAACGAAGAGATAGCGAGGAGGGAATCCGATAGACAGTCCGAAGTCAAAGCCAGCCAAGATGCCAATGCCAAAGGGTAATCCAAGATGCAATCTGTAGAGCTGGCCAAGGTCAAAGCCTGTCATGACTCCAATTCACAAGGAGATCTGAAGGAATAGCAACACAGTCCGAGGTCGAGATACCAGTGAGCATGCCGAGACAAAGGAGGAGACGAAGGAAATCCAGGTCGAAGGCTGAAGTCATGAAGCACCTAATACGAGACGAGAAACAAAGAGTGCAGTCCTGAACAATGAAGTTGAGTGAACCGCCCTCCTGGTAATGTTGGCTCCTTATAAAGGAAGTGTATGTCGGTCATGTCTAGGCCAGGAGGGGGAAGCGCCATCTTGAACTGAATGGTGGCAGCCATCTTTGAACAGTACATAGAGATAAACAAAACACAGGAGAATACAAAGTCACACAGAAACGGAGCGGAAGGATACCTCGGAGTACCAATGTGCCATAGGGTGTAGAAAGAGGGACAAGTGTCAAGGAGGGAAAAGGAGAAGGATCGAAAGTACCATCTGCCTCAGCCCCAACCCAGATGTGTAACAGGAGGCCTTTCATTTTTGCACCTCATTGTCACAGGCCAGTGAGCTTTCATGTTTCGACCTCTTCTTGCAGGCCAGGCGGACTTTGTGTTTTGACCTCATATATTCCAGGCCAGGAGGCCTTATTGTTTGTACCTCTTTTTTCCAGGCCAGGAGGTCTTCGTGTTTGTACCTCTTTTTTCCAGGCCAGGAGGCCTTTGTGTTTGGATCACTTTTACCCAGGTAGTGCTGGTGGTGGTGGTGAATACACTACTGTCACAAAGTGTGCCGAGTTGTGGGGCAGGACT
>JAWWEG010717967.1:0-12117 GCA_035582685.1 Amphiuma means | reverse complement strand
GTACAATTAATAACAGTACTAAGGAATTGGACTGATATTCCTGATTATGTGATTGGAAACTTACAATCCTCAACAGCAAAGAATTCTTAAGAACTCTCCAGTCATATTAGATTTAATTAACAGACCCTTCCTGAGTCATGCAAAGCTTCAGTAACTCCAACGAACCGACGAAGCAGCAGCCCTGCATAATAACCCACTTCTCCTCCCCCACCAGTAATTCACTACTCCTACCGACATATCCGATTGGGAAGCCTTCCCTTCCTACACACTCCACTGCCTTCCTGACACTGCTCTTTACACCCTTCCAGTTTAACCCTCTATACAATGTAATTAACAGATAAGTGCTAGATCACACTCACCCAAGCTGCTTGTAGACGTGAAACGTTGGAGCAGGACAAAACTGCTCTCTGTTCCAACAGATCCAGAGAGTGACTTAAAAAAGTCTCACCTGTCACCAAAATCAATAACAGAATGCAGTAACCCTTGTACTCAACAAAGGATTAACTTAAAATAAAGGGCGGCCTAACTAATGCTGAACTTCCCCCCCAGAAATGAACCATGAACTCTAGCTCCGCCCCACAGCCACGGAGACACTGAAAAGAGTTCGGAAGTAACAGCCAGCAGTTACTGATGAAGACAACACTACTGGGCTCTTAATTGAAGCAATACTAAGGGATTCCTAAATATAAAAGAACCTCTAGTAACTTTACTGCCACCCAATGCAGAGCAGTTGAAAATGCTGCCGTGCCTTTAGAAACGACGACGCAAAAGCGTCCCCGTAACGGCCACAACAGCCTTAATACCTGTGAGGCTCGCGCCGATGACCCCGCACACGGTGCGAGCTCCGAAGAACACAGAAGAGCCCGCGCCGATGACTCCATGCACCGCGCGAGCTCTGACGAAAATGAGGACTAATGCTCCAACGGAGATGAGGGATAATGCTCCACCGCCGAAAATGAGGAATAACGCTAACGCTGCACTGCCGTGAGATGCAAGAAATGCTTTGATTCCTAACAGCACACAATCTCTCACACAATCACTAGGGGTGGGTCACACACATATATACACAAATACAGGGATGGGGTCACAGGGCATGGTTTTCATGGGCATGGGGTAGCGGCTAGTGACTTATACATGGTAGGGACATACATACACACACATGCATGCACACACAAACACTAGGGGCGGGTTGCATACAGATGTGGGGACATACTCATGAGATGATGGGTTTTACACGTACATTCGAGGGAGGGGCTCACAAGACACACATGGTAGGGACACACATAGACACGCATTTATACATGCACACACACATGGGGCAGGTCACACACGTGGGGACACAGGAGCAGGGCTTAAAAAGACAAGGTGAGGTGGAAGGGAGGCTTCACTTCAGACTCATACATGCAGTGTCATACATAGACATGCATGCATACACGCACACAAGATTCATGCATGGCAGTGACATACATACATAGACATTCACACATGCATGCATGCACACAACCACATGGGGGTGGGTCACACAGGTGGGGTGAGGTCACGGGGGTGGGATTTCAACAGAAGGTGGGGCGGAAGGGAGACCACTTCACAATCATGCATGCAGGGACATACATAGACATGCACACATACATGCACGTGCGCACACACATGACTCACACATGGCAGGTAATCGCAAATCAAAACTACATTTGAAAAGGAGCACTTGCATAACCTTCAATAACCAAACCACAAATCACATTACTCACTGATCAGCTAAACTCATTGAGGTGTTTATTCGCTAATAACAAATTGCCATATATATAAACATCCTTAAGATACAAGGAGGAACACTCACCAAAAAAGAGATGCAAAAATGTTGATTACAAATTAACACAGACATAAGTGCTTCACCAATTTTCAAGGACAGAACCCAGCATTCCTAACTGACAAACCATGGTACCCTGGTTTTGGCTGGTGGCCGTCTTCAGGGTCATTCAGGAATGCCAAGAAGCCACTGCAAACGCAATAAATCTGATACTTAAATAACTTTTGCCTGTTTCAATGATGCCCATTGCCTAACTTCTGGTATGTCCGAGAGCCATGGAAGAAATACTTCAGAAACACAGGCTTATTTTTGCTAAGCGCCCCATTGCAAACAAAACAATTCACATACTCAATTCAATACACATTTCAATTACATACATAAAAACAGTTGTTGAAACACAAGAGGCACATACTAGTTAGAATACTAAAGAACCTAAATGGGGAACGGACCAACACAACTCCCCTGCCCCACCCTATGTGAATTTATTTATGTGACAGTATGAAAAGGAGGTCATTTTTTCAACAATCTTGATTTGGTCAGGGTATCTAATTGGGTCAGGTTCATTGATGATATGTTCTTTATTTGGAAGGGTGATGTTACATCTTTAGAGCAGTTTGTAGGTAGTCTAAATCAAGGACCTGGGCCCATTAGATTTACCCTTGCATATGATGCAGAGAAAATCTCTTTTCTTGATGTGACAGTGTTCAGGAATGTGGAAAGATTGGGCACAAACATCTATCACAAGCCTGCTGATATGAATAGGTTGTTAGCTTTTGAGAGTCATCATCCTCCCTCTTTAAAGAAGGTGTTACCCTATTCTCAATTGTTGAGGGTTAAGGACTTAACAAGTGATGAACATATGTGTCAGTCTGAATTAGATGTAATGATCCAAAGATTCAGAGACAGAGGTTACACAGAAAACTGTTTTCACGAAGCTAAGGTAAAAGTGGATGCATTGAGCAGAGACTCATTGTTATTCCCTAGAGATAAGACCAGACAATGTGCTCAAATTCCATGTGTTACACCTTTTAATACAGCACTCAACTTGATCAATAGGGCTATTCACACACATTGGCACATTGTGGCTACAGATTTGAAATTGGATCCAATTTTCGAGCAACATCCCCTCATGGCGTATAAGAGAGGTCCTATTTTGAGGGGCTTATTGGTGAGAGGAGATGACAGTTCAAAATATATCTCTTTGAACCAAGCGGTTGAACAAGAAGTGGGATGTTTTCCATGCAATAATTGTTCAGTATGTGGCAACATTTTGAAGTCAAATACTTTTTCTGGCATGAGGCAAATTAAACCATTAATATTAGACAGAAGATCACATGTCAAACTACGCATGTTGTTTAACTGTTGAGTTGTCCTTGTGGTTACAAATACATGGGGAAAACTAGACGTATGTTGAAAACTTGCAAAATAGAACACAAAAGTAAAATCAAACAGGCTGTGGAGAGAACCACTCTTATTGAACATTTTGTGCAAGAAAAACATTAGGTCGCTGCCATTAAAGTCCAGGGTATTGAGTTAATGCTGGAGGACCCAAAGGGTAGGGACCAGGATGTTGCCCTCCTCAGGTGTGAATCTTTTTGGATATGCAAATTGGGGACCCTGTTACCTAGAGGTTTAAATAATGAGCCTGGTTTTTGGAAGTATTTCTTCTGTGGCTCTTCTGACATACCAGAAGTGAGGTGGTGGCCATCATTGAAACAGGCAAGTTATTTAAGTATTGGATTTATTGCGTCTGCAGCAACTTCTTTGCATTCCTGAATGACCCTGAAGATGGCAACCTGCCGAAACCATGGTTGGTCAGTTAGGGATGGTGGGTTCTTTCCTTGAAAATTGGTGAGGCACTTCTTTCTGTGTTAATTTATAATCAACATTTTTGCACCTGTTTTTTGGTGAGTGTTCCTCCTTGTATCTGAAGGATGTTTATATATATGGCTATTAGTTATTAGCGAATAAATATCACAATGAGTTTAGCTGATCAGTGAGTAATGTGATTTGTGGTTTCCTTATTGAAGGGTATGCAGGTGCTCCTTTTTAAATATAGTTTTGATTTGAGATTAGGTGATGAATGCGTGCAGGGGGACTACTGTGCGTTGAGTGAGCATCATGAAGATTTATACTGTAGTTATTTTTGCTTGCTGAGCCAGTGCAGGTACAACCTAGTGGATGTGTCATACATGGCAGTGACATACATACATAGATATGCATACATACATGCACAAGCACACACACACAGGGGTGGGATCATGGGACAGGGTTTCAACTCACAAGGTGCGGTGGAAGGGAGACTTCACTTCACTCTCATACATGCAGGGACATACATACATAGACATGCACACATACATGCGTGTGCAGACACAAGACTCATACATGGCAGGGACTTACATAATTAGACATGCACATATACATACATGCATGTGAGCACACACAGGGGCGGGTCACACAGAAAGGGGGTGAGGTCATGGGGCAGGGTTTCAACACACAAGGTGGGGTGGAAGGAGACCACTTCACACTCATACATGCAGGGACATGTATAGACACACAAACATACATGCATGCGTGCACACACAAGACTCATACATGGCAGAGACTTACATACTTAGGCACGCATACATGCACATGCACACATGGGGTGGGTCACATAGGCATGGGTGGGGTTTCAACATACAAGGTGGGGTGGAAGGGAGACTTCACTTCACACTCATACATGCAGGGACATACATACATAGACACATGCATGCATGCATGTGCACACACAAGACTCATACATGGTAGGGACACACATACATAGACACGTGCATACATGCATGTTCATGCACATGGGGGAGTCACAGAGGTGGGGGCAGGATCCTGACTGCGGGGTTTCAACACACAAGGTGGGGTGGAATGGAGATTGCACTTACCTAATGTTGGCCACTGTTGTGACATAATTTGGGCTTCAGAACGTGGTAGGCTCTGATGCCCGGCAGCTAATTACATAAGAAGGCACCGTCGTAAGGGAGCGTGGGGGATGGAGAGGGATTTAGGGAAGGGAAGACACAATGCAAAAGAAGAGGGGTAAATAACTTGGAAGGGGAGATGGGGAGAAAGAACATGGGGCAGGTGGGGCAAGAACATTCAAACATACTTACCATGTGTTGTGGAAGTGCGAGTTGTTTACATGCAAACACGCTGCACACAGTATTAAAACACCGTAACATCACTTCTCTGTCATGATTCCCTTCACGGGAGTGTGTGTACGCATGCTTTGCATGCGCACGTGCATCTTCATCTTCTCAGTCGAAGCTGGCCGAAGGAGCCCACAGCCCCTCCTTCCTCCAATGCCGATGTTTCTAAATATTGCAAAGCATAGGCTAAACACGCAACAAATGCGTCATCGCCAAACATGTACACAGTTATGGAGGCACGCTACTACCACCTCACATACTACCAGGGAGCGCACAAACAGCAGAAGCATGCAGACACTGTAGCACGGATGCCTAAGTAATCCCTCCTCCTATATAGTACAGTGTACACTATGGCTGATATTTCTTATGGAAAATCAAGTACCACGTCTTCCTACGCCCATTGACTAACATGCACTATGTAGTGAACAGGCACCAAGTCCAACAGAGACACCCTCGTATGGGAAATCTCCTGATCAACACCTCCAGTTTTCTTTGAAAACAATGCTTTCCATTGTTTACCCAGAAAACATAAAAAGAGAAACTGCCAATCTTGCAACATCCAAAACCACTATGCGCGTTCCATAGGGAGTCCCCCACTTCCTCAGGCAGAAACAAAAGCTAACATATGTTGCCAGTAATGACACTAGAACTTAATGGAAGGCACTTAAGGTAAAAACTGACAAGGGACTTCATTTAAAGACAAACTACAATTTGATGAGAACAGCTATATTGGACTAGTGCTAATATCCTCAATGCATTAAAAATCAATGTTTCAAAATAATAGATACACATTCCTGGGTAAACTAACTAATTTTAGTTCTTAACATAGTTTTTCTTTATCCCCACATAATTATGACATACAATACAATATAAAAGGTCTTTCCTTACAACCTCATATTTTGATAACCAGGGCAAGTGCCCAATCTTCTCAAAAATATCCTGACTACTTGGGAATAATACCTTACTGCAGTGTTAAATGCACAATACGTACCTATATGTTAGGACCCATCCTATCTATTCAGGGGTAATACCTATCTACAGAGACATCAGCTCAACCTTTTGGGGGCACAGCCTAACTACTAGAGGATCATACCTAACTACAGTGGCATAATTGAAATACCTCCATGCTGGTGACACAATCTAAATCCCGATCTAAAAAGTTATAAATGTGTTTCATAAATGAAATATTGACTGCACTTTTCAATGTCTGATATATTACTAGCCCCCTCAGGAGGTCACTATTCCCTCCAACAACAATTGTTTTCACATATAGTGATCTCCCTCAAGTCATAATATACCTGGAGTGCAGTCAATATTTCCCTTACATAGACAAACAATGCCCACACGAGCAAGATGACCTGGAACAAACAGACAGTTCACTGGATTAAGAGATGCAAAACTCATTTACTGGAACAACTACATAATCCAATAATGAAGGGTGAAAGGAGACATGGATGATCTCCCGTTGAGCCCAGAAAGGGACCAGACAGGCGGGCTCCTCAGTAGTAGTACACCATTATGCAAGTGAAAAATATATACCCTGCGAAGTCCCCCTGATAGCTGAGTCAGTGTAAGGCTAATTCCCTGACAGATAATTGTTGGAGCTGGAACCTTTGAAGCTGTATGTGGGGACACAGTCACCAGGCTGGCAAATACATAATGACAAGAGTCAGCACCGAAACCTATGCCCTGATCGGTAAGTGAAATATAGTGAGGGTATATGCCCACAAGCATGGTGTCAAACATTGGAGGGTTTGATGGTGACGGGCACTGTTGAGTGGCAAGTGTCATTGTAAGAGTGCAGGATACTCCTCTGTCTTCCCTTAGGGAATGATTGCCATCTATTTTGCCACAAAATCATTTGGAGAAAATATCAAATATGTTGAACATCCGAAAAAGCATTAAAAGGGCTATGAAACTACATTTCCCAATAGGCCTTACAGCTGGGAAGCGAGATCTCAAGAAGAATATAATTCTTACCTTTTGCAACACCTGTTGCTGGTTATACTAAGTAATGAGTGGAGACATGCTGTCTGAAAGTGTGCATGCCAGTTTTTGGGAGAGTGATCAAGCTCCAACTAGGAGCACTGAATAGCGCCGTGTTTGCGTTTCTGTTGTAGTTTTGTGTGCCGGAGTGGCGTTTCACAATAAGACTATTCTTACCTATTTTTCTACATGGAGGAGGGAAATTCAGTGCACAGTCATTCTTTTTGAAGCAGTCAGCCTTAGCTCTGACCAGGACCACTTGAGAGCATCCAGATGATTCCAGTCACGAGCGTTACTTCAAAACGGGCTCTCGAAGGAGAGTCCGCACAGATACGTCCTTTGCTTCAAATCATTGAATGTTTGTTACGCATATTGACATTATCAAGGTCAATTACAAAAAGGACTCTCAAAGGAGAGTCCGCACAGATAAGTTCTTCTTTTAAAACCATTTAATGTTTTTTACGCATATTGACATTATCAAGGTGAATTATAAACAGACTCTCAAAGGAGAGTCTGCACAGATAAGTTCTTTTGCTTCAAATCATTGAATGTTTATCATGCATATTGATACTATCTGGCACAATTATAAAATGGACTCTTGAAGGAGAGTTTGCGCAGATAAGTCCTTTCACTTTAAATAATTGAATGTCTGTTACGCATATTGACATTATTAAGGTGCATTTACAAAACGGGCTCTTGGTGGAGAGTCCTCACAGATAAGTTCTTGCTTAGAATTACTGATTGTTTATTACGCATATTGACATTATAAGGCACAATTACAAACGGGCTCTTGGGGGGAGAGCCCACACAGATAAGTCCTTGTTTGCTGAACTGTCAAGTATTGTGCAACTACCAGAAATGACTCAATTGATTGATCAGAACAATATTGCTTAGGGGAATAAGACAGACTCAGTTCAAAGGATTGTGAACTTATACCTGGGACAATTTGATTGAGGATTATTGTTTGAAGAAAGGGAATGCAACGCATAATACTCAAGTTGGAGAATTCTCCCGAATAGGGGAATCTTGAACAAATTGAACTTTGCGTGAATGATCTTTGATTGTTGTGTGGAGAGTCACATATTTCTTGGCCACAGTGACTCTTCATTTTTGTGCAGTGTGAAAGGGCCCGTGATCCTATGTGTTATCCTTACCGCATATCCCCTCCTTCATTATCCCTACCTTCCCTCTGACTTTCCTCCGCTTTACCCGGTCATCCTACAACCCTGTACCTATCTAATTACCTTTTCCTTGCCCTCTTCCCCCTTGAGTGCTAGTGCTTCCTGTGACCAGCTCCAGGAGTCATCAGGAGCTTGAGAGGGTGGTTTGGTCCTGGCAGCTCCCGTGATAGGTCTGGAAAGACTCGACCTGACACATGGATACTGTACAGGATGAAACAAAAATTTGATTTTTTGATCCTGATCTCAAATTTAGTGCAGTATAAAACAAATAATATTAATGATAATCAGCATCAAAATGACAGGACAAGAAGGGTCATGAAACCCCACACATGCTGACAAAGATGGGGAGAAAAAAACAAATCACAAGAGGGGAAGGGAGAAAATAAAAAAGGCATATGTGTGTATATATATACACATATGTATGTGTGTGTGAGTATGTGTGTACACTGAAGAACCTGTCTGGTCAGGGGGGCATGAGTAACAGGGGAAACAGGCTTGTGATCCTTTTTTTACACTTATTCTTATTTTGACTTCACTTTTTCTTATGGATTTCTGGTTGCTGAATAAATTGAGCTGTGAACTCGATCTTGGAGCAAGCCTTGTTATAATGTAGCTGTAATTAAATACATAATAGACCCACTGAGTTCCCATAACCGATCCTATCCACTTTTGGATATTCTGTTGATATATATATATATATGGGTGTGTGTGTGTGTATATACACATATACATGATTTTGTTTCTACAGAGTGAAACTGATGAGCAGCTTCCAATCAGCAGACAGCAGATCCCCTACACCTGCATCTCCCGTCCTTCACACAGATTTTCCAATGCATTAACATGGCTTTTCCTTACCTATTGCTTGTAGAAATTCCTGATAAAGTTCAAAGGTCATCAGTGGGGTTGGGAGCTCCCTGAGCCACATTTTCAAGACTTGAGTGATAACATGAATGTTATACTCCTTTAGATCAACATTGTCTATATCTGCAAAGAAATAATGAAAGTCAGTGACCCCAATGTTTAAATACCCATCTAACATTCTACCCTTGTGAACCACTGCATGATTTGTCATTCAGCATGTGTAACTTATTGACAGCAGAAGGGTGTCCATGTCGAGTTTTGACTGTGTCCAGAAGTATTTGAAATTATTGTATTTATGGTGGGTATTATTTGTTTCCAAAAATACACGAGAAAGAAGAAACCCTACCAGAATGCCATGATTTCTGCTGTATGTGTGAGAACTGGAGTATGTGGAAAAGGCAGCGGGATTACCTTTTTCAGACTGTCCCGTGTGTGATGGACACTGCATGAGAAAGGGCGAGCGTGTTCTTAGGTGCGAATCATATTTGGAGGAGGGCAGGTGTCCCAGGTTGATGGAAAAGCTGAGAACTGGCATGTTTGCAGTGAGTGTCTGACCATGAGCAACTTGCGTGGCTGTTGAGATCCTGCTCCCCAGAAATCTGTGAGATGGTGGCTGAGTGGGTGGTATTTGGAACTCTTGACCACACAAACTAGGAGGGCTGCTTTGAAGGCATATATAGTACCAATGTTGTGAGGGAAAGTCCTTCCAGAACCACTGACCCAGAGGACAATTTTAATATCATGCCTACAATGCGGAGCAATTATGACAGTGCCAAGGAGCCTTCCTATCAGCAAACCGCACTGGTGCCAATGTGATGGTATGCCTTGTGCAGACAGTGTGAACTGCTAGCCCCGAGACCACCGAGGTAATACAACTGCAGTGGGGTCTGTGTGGAAAATTCAAGGGAGCTGGCAGCCCGGTTGATTCATAGTGTATCACATTCCATGCAAATAATATTGTGATGAGTAAGCTGGGCCTAATTAATAGGGATCAATTTGGTTTCATTCACAATCAAATGGACTTTGGTAATATACAGAACGTGGTTGACCTTGTGATATAGGACCACAGAAGTAGACGTCCGGCCATTCTTATTGAATCTGACTTGGTTCCAAAAGCTGAGTCCTTCAGTATTGTTTGGTTCCCATCAGATGGTAGTAACAGCGCTCAAATCTTGGGACTACACAGTTGATAATACTCCGTCACCATGCTACTTTCCCCTATGACACCCATCCAGAATAACCCTGACTTCTCCTCGGACAAGGATGGATCTGCCTTTAAATATTGGACAGAGAGTTGGGGATTATTTCACGATGGTACATTGCACTCCTTTCCTGAATATGTGGAGAATTTTTGAATACCATCCAGTGAAGATTATCCCTATAGCAAATGATAGACTGGGTTGCAAGGTGTCCTTTGAGAGAGGCTACCATATGGGATGTCATGGATATTGAAGTGTATTTGTCCTCTGGTGGCACACTCAAGGGAGTGGTTGCAATTGTATACAGGGCATTAGAGAATACTCTTATGGATAAGAAATGGCCTTACATGGCATCGTGGGAACAAGATCTTGGATATGAAATTACACCTGAACAGTGGCAGACAGTATGGCGTAGAGCTTTTTCTTCCTCGATATGTATGCAATATATGGAATCGTCAATAAAATTGAATCTGAGGTGGTATCTCACCCGTCAGCCTCTACATAACATATTTCCAGACACCTCAGATCAGTGTTGGTGTGCATGGGGCAATAAGAGGACACGGTTTAATTTATTTTGGAATTGTCCCAAGATCCTGCCCTTTTGGAAAGGGGCTGTAGACATCTTAGCACAGGTTATTGACAGGTCTGTCCCCTTGGACCCTGGGAGCTTCTTGTTGGCACTTCTAGATGATTCATACTCACTTAACATGCCCAAATGCATTTTAGTAACACACTTAATTCTGGCAATCCGGTTAACTATAGCTGGTGACTGGAAAGCAGTGGAACCACCTACATTCCACAAATGGTGGTCTAGGTGTTAGGCCATTGATGCAGTGGAAAAACTGATGCACACAGTAGGGTGATCATATAAAATGTTATGCTGTCTGGTCTCCATTTGTGAAGAATGGTACTGCATTTTGTAAGAAATCCCAGCCATACACTTAGAATAAACCTTTTTGCTCTCATGAGAGGGTTGCTGATCTAGCCTTCTAATGCAACTTTCCTGATCTTGACTTCCCATTAGTTTCTATGTTAGCACTGCTTCAGTGAGTGTGCATAATGACTATAGATATCGCACTATTCTTTTACATCGGAGGGGATCGAGGAAGGAGGGATTTGTCATTATTATTTCTATTCTTCTTGTTGCAGTATGCTTATAATCTGATTTTTATACCATATATTTGACATGTACTCATTTTGATTAGGAGGTTTAATGATTGTAGGTATCCTTAAAATGAAAGCATGGTTCTGGGAACGAGGGACAGGACCCTGTTGTGTCGGGGGGCTAGTCTATGAGGAACGTATTTACAATCTATTGTTTTTAGCCCATGCTCATGTTCCCATTGTCAATTCCATGACTGCTGATCGATTTTCACACTGTTATATTTTCATTTTGCATTCAATAGAATTGTTCTTGAACAAGCAATACATAAAACTAGTCTCTTTATTCTCTGTTATACACTTGACTCTTTATGACTACCTCCCATTTTCACACTCTTGTCCTATCATCTTTTCCTCATTTCTCTCTTATTTGCTGATTCAGTCTCTATCCTTTCTATTTCTCTCTCATACTGCTTTTGTCCTGTCTTGTATCTCATTATCTCATTGCTTCTGGTAGTGCTGTCGATGATTCTTTCATTCTTCACATCTCCCTCTCAAATTCTCTCACTCTAGTACTCTCTCTCCCTCAATCTTGTGTCACCTCTTTCTTCCTGCTGGCCTTGTGATGTGGCATTATCCTTATCCTCACTAACTTTTGGTCTCTCTCACTCACTCTAATACATTCTCTTCTACAGTCCTTCTCCCTCCATGCTTTTCTACATCTCCAGTATTAGGATCTTTCATAGATTCACATGCTGTTAGAATATTCCCCGTCGTCAGACCGGGAAACCTCGGAGAAAAAA
>JAWWEG010716857.1:0-12152 GCA_035582685.1 Amphiuma means | reverse complement strand
AAAAATACTGCCATGTCTAATTCCGATTGAAATTTCAGGGCTTTTTCATAAAATGACCAAACCCCATTTTTGTCCCTCCCCTTTCCTGTGGGTTTTGTGCACCCACTCATTTGAGGTATTGTTCTCACCTGCATGAGTTGAGCAACATTAGATGGTGTGACACGTGTTGATGTTGCCACTTTACAATAGCTCTTTAGCAGGAAATACAGAATAAAATCAGAAATTTTCACTAAAATTCTGTTTTCCGCCAAGCATTATAGGTAGAAACGTCAGTACGACCAATGTGAGTCACCCGTTGTTACGTGCGATGGGATGTTTTCTTTTCAAAAATGTATAGTGTTGGTGGGTTTCCTGCAGAGATGGTGTCCCCCACCTCATGTACAAAACAGTACTGCCATGTCTTTTTCCCATTGAAATTTCAGGGCTTTTACATAGAATGGCAATGCCCTCTTTTTGTCTCTTTCCTTGCCTATGGGGTTTGTGCACCCATGCAGGTGAGGTAGCCTTTTTGATGGCACGAGATGGGCATCATTGGGTGGCACGACACGCATTGAAGATAATAATTTACAATAGTTTTTTTGCAGCAAATACGAAAAACAACAGAAAATTTTGTTTAAATTCTGTTTTCCACCGGGCATTATGTGTAGGAAAGTTAGAACGTTCAATATGAGTCACACCTTGTTATGTGTGTTGCGATGTCTTCTTTTCAAAAATGTATGGTGTTGGTGGGTTTCCAGCATGGACGTTGTCTCCACCCTCACCTACAAAACAGTACCGCCATGCCTTTTTCCCATTGAAATTTTAGGGCTTTTTCATAGAATGACCATACTCCCTTTTTGTCCCTCCCCTTGTCGTTGAGCTTTATGCACCCATGCATATGAGGTAGAGTTTTTGCCGGTCTGAGTTGGGCAACATCGGGTGATGTGAAACGCATTGATGTTCCCACTTTACGGTAGCTTTTTTGTGGCAAATACAGGAAAAAAATGAAATTTTTGCTAAAATTATGTATTCCACCGGGCATTATGGGTATGAAAGTTAGTACGACCAATGTGAGTCACCCCTTGTTACATCCATTGGGATGTCTTCTTTTCAAAAATATATGGTGTTGGTGGGTTTCCTGCAGGAATGGTGTCCCCCACCTCACCTACACAACAGTACAGCCATGTCTTTTTCCCATTGAAATTTCAGGCTCTTTCATTGATTAACCATGCCCAATTTTTGGCCCTCCCCTTGCCTGTAGGGTTTGTGCACCCATGTATGTGAGGTAGCATTTTCGCCGCACGAGTTGGGCAGCATTGGGTGGTGTAACAGGTATTGATATTGCCACTTTATGGCAGCTGTTTTGCGGCAAATACAATAAAAAACAAAAATTTTCTCTAAAATTCTGTTTTCCACCGGCCATTATGGGCATGAAAGTTAGTACGACCAATGTGAGTCACACCTTGTTACATCCATTGGGATGTCTTCTTTTCAAAAATGTATGGTGTTGGTGGGTGTCCTGCAATTACAGTGTCCCCCACCTCACCTAAAAAACAGTACCGCCATGTCTGATTCCCCATTGAAATATTAGGGATTTTTTTTATAGAATGATCATGCCCCATTTTTGTCCCTTCCCTTGTCTGTGGGGTTTGTGCACCCACGTATGTGAGGTACCGTTCTCGTCAGCACTCTTTGGGCAACATTGAGTGGTGTGACACGTATTGATGTTGCCACTTCACGGTAGCTTTTTTGCAGCAATTACAGAAAATAACAGAAATTTTCGCTAAAAATCTGTTTCTGCCAGACATTGTGGGTAGAAACATTAGTACGACGAATGCGAGTCACCCCTTTTTCCATGCATTGGGATGTCTTTTTTTCATAAATGTATGGTGTTGGTAGGTTTCTGGCAGGAACAGTATCCCCTACCTGACCTACAAAACAGTACCGCCATGTCTTTTTCCCATTGAAATTTCAGGGCTTTTTCATAGAAAGATCATGTCCCCTTTTTGTCCCTCCCCTTGCTTGTGGGGTGTGTACACCCACACATGTTAGGTAGTGTTTTTGCCAGCACAAGTTGGGCAATATTGAGTGGTGTGACACGCATTGATGTTGCCACTGTACGTAGCTTTTTTGCAGCCAATATGGAAAATAACAGAAATTTTCCCTAAAATTCTGTTTTACCCCAGGCATTATGGGTAGAAACGTTAGCACGACCAATGCAAGTCACCCCTTTTTATGTGTATTGGGATATCTTCTTCTCCAAAATATATAGTATTGGTGGGTTTCCTACAGAGACGGTGTCCCACCTCACATATAAAACAGTACCACCATGTCTTTTTCCCATTGAAATTTCAGGTCTTTTACATAGAATGACTATGCCCCCTTTTTGTCTCTTCCCTTGCCTGTTGAGTATGCACACCCACGCAGGTGATGTAGTGTTTTTGCCGGCACAAGTTGGGCAACATTGAGTGGTGTGATACGCTTTGAAGATGCCAATTTATGGTAGTTTTTTGTGGCAAATATGGAAAAACAGAAATTTTTGCTAAAATTCTGATTTCCTCTGGGCATTATGGGTAGGAAAGTTAATACGTTCAATGTGAGTCACTCATTGTTATGTGCATTGGGATGTCTTTTTTTCAAAAATGTATGGTGTTGGTGTGTTTCCTGCAGGGACGTTGTCTTCCACCTCACATACAAAACAGTACCGCCATGTCTCTTTCCCATTGAATTTTCAGGGCTTTTTTATAGAATGACCATACTCCCTTTTTGTCCCTTCCCTTGCCTTTGGGGTTTGTGGACCCAAGCATATGAGCTAGCTTTTTTGCTAGTATGAGTTGGGCAACATCGGGTGGTGTGACACACGTTGATGTTGCCACATTATGGTAGCTTTTTTGTGGCAAATACAGAAAAAAAAGAAATTTTTGCTAAAATTCTGTCTTCCCCCAGGCATTATGAGTAGAAAAGTTAGTATGACCAATGCAAGTCACCTCTTGTTACATGTGTTGGGATGTCTTCTTTTCCAAAATGTATAGTGTTGGTGGGTTTCCTGCAGGGACGGTGTCTCCCACCTCACCAAAATAATACTACCGCCATGTCAGTTTCCCATTGAAATTTCAGGGCTTTTTCAAAGAATGACTGTGACCCATTTTTGTCCCTCCCCTGGTAGTATTCTCATTGTCATGAGTTGGGCAACATTAGGTTGTGTGACACGCATTGATGTTGCTACTTTACGGTAGTTTTTTGCAGCAAATATGAGAAAAAACTGAAATTTTTTGGTAAAATTGTGTTTTCTGCCAGGCTTTATATATAGGAAAGTAAGTGTGACCAATGCGAGCCACCCCTTGTTACGTGCGTTGCGATTTTTTCCTTTCAAAAAAGTATGGTGTCAATGGCTTTCCTGCTGGGACGGTGTTCTCCACCTCACCTACAAAACAGTACCGCTATGTCTTTTTCCGATTGAAATTTCAAGGCTTTTTCATAGAATGACCATGCCCCTTTTTGTCCCTCCCTTTGCCTGTGGAGTTTGTGGACCCATGCATATGAGGTAACGTTTCCGCTGGCTCGAGTTGGGCAACATTGGGTTGTGTGACACACATTGATATTGCCACTTTACAGTAGCTTTTTCACAGCAAACATGGTAAAAAACAGAAATTTTTCTTAAAATTCTGTTTTCCACCGTGCATTATGAGTAGGAAAGTTAGTACAAGCAAAGCGAGTCACCCCTTATTACATGAGTTAAGATATCTTCTTTTCAAAAATGCATTGTGTTGGTGGGTTTCTTGCAGGGACAGTGTCCAGCACTTCACCTAAAAAACAGTACTGCCATGTCTGTTTCCCATTAAAATATCAGGGCTTTTTCATAGAATGACCATGTCCCATTTTCGTCCATCCCCTTGCCTGTGGGGTTTGTGCAGCCATGCATGTGAAGTAGCGTTTTCACCAGCACGAGTTGGGCAACATTGAGTGGAGTAACACCAGTTGATATTACTACTGTACTGTAGCTTTTTGTGACAAATACAGTAAAAAACAGAAATGTTCGCTAAAATTCTGTTTTCCACCGGGCATTATGTGTAGAAAAGTTAGTACGACCAATGTGAGTCACATCTTGTTACATCCATTGGGATGTCTTCTTTTCAAAAATGTATGGTGTTGGTGGGTGTCCTGCAGTTACAGTGTCCCCCACCTCACCTAAAAAACAGTACCGCCATGTCTGTTTCCCATTGAAATTTTAGGGATTTTTTTATAGAATGACCATGCCCCATTTTTGTTCCTTCCCTTGTCTGTGGGGCTTATGCACCCACGTATGTGAGGTACCGTTCTCGTCATCACTCTTTGGGCAACATTGGGTGGTGTGTCACACATTGATGTTGCCACTTTAGGATAGCTTTTTTATGGCAAATATGAGAAAAAACAGAAATTTTTGGTAAAATTGTTTTTTCCGCTGGCATTATGGGTAGGAAAGTTAGTACAAGCAAAGCGAGTCACCCCTTGTTATGTGTGTTGGGATATCTTCTTTTCAAAAATGTATGGTGTTGGTGGGTTTCCTGCATGGACGGTGTCCCACACCTCACCTAAAAAACAGTACCACCATGTCTGTTTCCCATTGAAATTTCAGGGCTTTTTCGTAGAATGACAAAGCCTCATTTTTGTCCTTCCCCTTGCCTGTGGGGTTTGTGCACCCAGGCATGTGAGGTATTGTTCTCACCCTCATGAGTTGGGCAACATTAGATGGTGTGACATGAGTTGTTGTTGCCACTTTACAATAGCTTTTTTGCAGCAAATACAGAAAAAAATGGAAATTTTTGCTTAAATTCTGTGTTCAACAGGCATTATGGGTAGAAATGTCAGTACAAACAATGCAAGTCAACCCTTGTTACGTGCAATGGGATGTCTTCTTTTCAAAAATGTATAGTGTTGGTGCGTTTCTTACACAGACAGTGTCTCCCACCTCATTTAAAAAGCAATACAACCATGTCTTTTTCCCATTGAAATTTCAGGGCTTTTTCATAGAATGAACATGCCCCCTTTTTGTCCCTCCCCTGGCCTGTGGGGTTTGAACACACACACATGTGAGGTAGAATTTTTGCCAGCACAAGTTGAGCAACATTGAGTGGTGTGACACGTATTGATGTTGCCACTTCACGGTAGCTTTTTTGCAGCAATTACAGAAAATAACAGAAATTTTCGCTAAAAATCTGTTTCTGCCAGACATTGTGGGTAGAAACATTAGTACGACGAATGCGAGTCACCCCTTTTTCCATGCATTGGGATGTCTTTTTTTCATAAATGTATGGTGTTGGTAGGTTTCTGGCAGGAACAGTATCCCCTACCTGACCTACAAAACAGTACCGCCATGTCTTTTTCCCATTGAAATTTCAGGGCTTTTTCATAGAAAGATCATGTCCCCTTTTTGTCCCTCCCCTTGCTTGTGGGGTGTGTACACCCACACATGTTAGGTAGTGTTTTTGCCAGCACAAGTTGGGCAATATTGAGTGGTGTGACACGCATTGATGTTGCCACTGTACGTAGCTTTTTTGCAGCCAATATGGAAAATAACAGAAATTTTCCCTAAAATTCTGTTTTACCCCAGGCATTATGGGTAGAAACGTTAGCACGACCAATGCAAGTCACCCCTTTTTATGTGTATTGGGATATCTTCTTCTCCAAAATATATAGTATTGGTGGGTTTCCTACAGAGACGGTGTCCCACCTCACATATAAAACAGTACCACCATGTCTTTTTCCCATTGAAATTTCAGGTCTTTTACATAGAATGACTATGCCCCCTTTTTGTCTCTTCCCTTGCCTGTTGAGTATGCACACCCACGCAGGTGATGTAGTGTTTTTGCCGGCACAAGTTGGGCAACATTGAGTGGTGTGATACGCTTTGAAGATGCCAATTTATGGTAGTTTTTTGTGGCAAATATGGAAAAACAGAAATTTTTGCTAAAATTCTGATTTCCTCTGGGCATTATGGGTAGGAAAGTTAATACGTTCAATGTGAGTCACTCATTGTTATGTGCATTGGGATGTCTTTTTTTCAAAAATGTATGGTGTTGGTGTGTTTCCTGCAGGGACGTTGTCTTCCACCTCACATACAAAACAGTACCGCCATGTCTCTTTCCCATTGAATTTTCAGGGCTTTTTTATAGAATGACCATACTCCCTTTTTGTCCCTTCCCTTGCCTTTGGGGTTTGTGGACCCAAGCATATGAGCTAGCTTTTTTGCTAGTATGAGTTGGGCAACATCGGGTGGTGTGACACACGTTGATGTTGCCACATTATGGTAGCTTTTTTGTGGCAAATACAGAAAAAAAAGAAATTTTTGCTAAAATTCTGTCTTCCCCCAGGCATTATGAGTAGAAAAGTTAGTATGACCAATGCAAGTCACCTCTTGTTACATGTGTTGGGATGTCTTCTTTTCCAAAATGTATAGTGTTGGTGGGTTTCCTGCAGGGACGGTGTCTCCCACCTCACCAAAATAATACTACCGCCATGTCAGTTTCCCATTGAAATTTCAGGGCTTTTTCAAAGAATGACTGTGACCCATTTTTGTCCCTCCCCTGGTAGTATTCTCATTGTCATGAGTTGGGCAACATTAGGTTGTGTGACACGCATTGATGTTGCTACTTTACGGTAGTTTTTTGCAGCAAATATGAGAAAAAACTGAAATTTTTTGGTAAAATTGTGTTTTCTGCCAGGCTTTATATATAGGAAAGTAAGTGTGACCAATGCGAGCCACCCCTTGTTACGTGCGTTGCGATTTTTTCCTTTCAAAAAAGTATGGTGTCAATGGCTTTCCTGCTGGGACGGTGTTCTCCACCTCACCTACAAAACAGTACCGCTATGTCTTTTTCCGATTGAAATTTCAAGGCTTTTTCATAGAATGACCATGCCCCTTTTTGTCCCTCCCTTTGCCTGTGGAGTTTGTGGACCCATGCATATGAGGTAACGTTTCCGCTGGCTCGAGTTGGGCAACATTGGGTTGTGTGACACACATTGATATTGCCACTTTACAGTAGCTTTTTCACAGCAAACATGGTAAAAAACAGAAATTTTTCTTAAAATTCTGTTTTCCACCGTGCATTATGAGTAGGAAAGTTAGTACAAGCAAAGCGAGTCACCCCTTATTACATGAGTTAAGATATCTTCTTTTCAAAAATGCATTGTGTTGGTGGGTTTCTTGCAGGGACAGTGTCCAGCACTTCACCTAAAAAACAGTACTGCCATGTCTGTTTCCCATTAAAATATCAGGGCTTTTTCATAGAATGACCATGTCCCATTTTCGTCCATCCCCTTGCCTGTGGGGTTTGTGCAGCCATGCATGTGAAGTAGCGTTTTCACCAGCACGAGTTGGGCAACATTGAGTGGAGTAACACCAGTTGATATTACTACTGTACTGTAGCTTTTTGTGACAAATACAGTAAAAAACAGAAATGTTCGCTAAGATTCTGTTTTCCACCGGGCATTATGGGTAGGAAAGTTAGAATGTTCAATGCGAGTCACCCTTATTACATGCATTGGGATGTCTTATTTTCAAAAAAGTATGGTATTTATGGGTTTCCTGCAGGGATTGTGTCCCACACCTCATCTAAAAAATAGTACCGCCATGTCTTGGTCCCATAGAAATTTTAGGGCTTTTTCATTGAATGTCCATGCCCCATTTTTTTCCCTCCCTTTGCCTGTGAGGGTTGTGCACCCACTCATGTGAGGTAGTGTTCTCACCCGCACAAGTTGGACAACATTAAATGGTGTGACACGCATTGATTTTCCCACTTTACAGTAGATTTTTAGTGGTCAATACGAGAAAAAACAGAAATAATTGTTAAAATAGTGTTTCCCCTTGGGCATTATGGGTAGGAAAGTTAGTGTGACCAATGTGACTCACACTTTGTTATGTGCGATGGGATGTATTCTTTTAAGAAATGTATGCCGCTTGTCGGTTTCTTGCAGGGACGGTGTCCATCACCTTATCTACAAAACAGTACCTCCATGTCTTTTTCCCATTGAAATTTCAGGGCGTTTTCATAGAATGACCATGCTCCCTTTTTGTCCCTCCCCTTGCCTGTGGGGTTTGTACACCCACAAATGTGAGGTAGTGTTTTCGCTGGCACAAGTTGGGCAACATTGAGTGGTGTGACACGTATTAATGGTGCCACTTTACGGTTGCTATTTTGCGACAAATACGGAAAAAAACAGAAATTTTCACTAAAATACTGTATTCCGCAGTGCATTATGGGTAGAAAAGTTAGTACGACCAATGCGAGTCACAACTTGTTATGTGCGTTGGAATGTCTTTTTTTCAAAATGTATGGTCTTGGTGAGGTTCCTGCAGGGACGGTGTGCCCACCTCACCTACAAAAACAGTACCGCCATGTCTGTATCCCATTGAAATTCATGTACCTTTTCACAGAATGACCATGCCCCATTTTTGTCCCTCCCCTTGTCTGTGGGTTTGTGCACCCACGCATGTGACATACCATTCTCATCGGCATGAGTTGGGAAACATTGGGTGGTGTGTCACACGTAGATGTTGCCACTTGACGGTAGCCTTTTTTGGCAAATATGAGAAAAAACAGAAATTTTTGGTAAAATTGTTTTTCCGCTAAACATTATGGTTAGGAAAGTTAGTGCAACCAAAGCGAGTCATCCCTTGTTACATGTGTTAGGCTGTCTTCTTTCCATAAATGTATGATGATTGTGTGTTCAACCCCTGGCTGCTCTTCCCTCCCTCAAAAATACATTTTTTTGCATCCTCAGAATTTCTTCTTAACATCTGACCATGTACCTTTCTCATCCTCCCCCTTTCCAGCGACTGTACTGCACTCACGCATGTGAGGTAGTGTTTCTGCTGGCACGAGTTGGGTAACATTGAGTGCTTTGAGAAGCATTGATGTTGCCAGTTTATGGTAGCTTTTTTTGCGGCAAATATAGAAAAAAACAGAAATTTTTGGTAAAATTCTGTTTTCTACCAGGCATTACGAGTAGGAAAGTCAATACGTTCAATGTGAGTCACTCCTTGTTACGTGCATTGTGATGTCTTATTTTCAAAAATGTATGGTGTTTATGGGTTTCCAGCGGGGACGGTGTTTCCCACCTCACCTACAAAACAGTACTGCCATATCTTTTTTCCATTGAAATTTCAGGGCTTTTTCATGGAATGACCATGTCCTATTTTTGTCCCTCCCCTTGCCTGTTGGGTTTGTGCACCCACATATGTGAGGTTGAATTTTTGCCGGCATGAGTTGGGCAATATTGGGTGGTGTGATATGTGTTGATGTTGCCACTTTACTGCAGCTTTTTATGGCAAATACGGAAAAAAACAGAAATTTTCATTAAAATTCTGTTTGACACCAGGCATTATGGGTTGGAAGATTAGTACGTCCAATGCGAGTTACCCCTTTTTACGTGTGTCGGGATGTCTTCTTTACAAAAATTTATGGCATTGGAGGCTTTCCTGCAGGGACGGTGTCTCCCACCGCACCTACAAAAAAGTACCACCAAGTCTTTTCCCATTGAAATTTCAGGGCTTTATCCTAGAATGACCATGCCCCCCTTTTTGTCTCTCCCCTTGCCTGTAGAGTTTGTGCACCCACACATGTGAGGTAGCATTTTCACTGGTACAAGTTGGGCAACTTTATGTGGTGTGGCAAATGTTGATGTTTCTACTTTACAGTAGCTTTTTTGTAGCAAATACGGAAAAAGCAGAAATTTTTGCTAAAAAGTTAATACAACCAATGCGAGCTACCCCTTGTTACGTTCGTTAGGATGTCTTCTTTTCAAATATGTACTGTGTTGGTGGGTTTGCTGCAGGGATGGTGTTCCCCACCTCACCGAAAAAACAGTACCACCATGCCTGCTTCCCTTTGAAATTTCAGGGCTTTTTCATAGAATGACCATGCCCCATTTTTGTCCGTCCCCTTGCCTGTGAGTTTGTGCACCCGTGCATCTGAGGTAGCGTTTTCACCGCCAACAGTTGGGCATCATTGGGTGGGGTGACACGCGTAAGTATTGCTACTTTAGTTACTTTTTTGCAGCAATTAAGGTAAAAACAAAAATTTTCACTGAAATCCTGTTTTCCACTGGGCATGATGGGTAGGAAAGTTAGTACTTTCAATGCAGGTCACCCCTTTTACGTACGGTGGGATATCTTCTTTTCAAAAATGTATGGTAGTGGGTTTCCTGCAGAGACGGTGTCCCACAGCTCACCTAAAAAAGAGTACCGCCATGTCTGTTTCCCATTGAAATTTCAGGGCTTTTTCATAGAATGACCATAACCCATTTTTTTCCCTCCCCTTGCCTGTGGGGTTTGTGCACCCACACATGTAAGGTAGAGTTCTCACTGGCATAAGTTGGGCAACATTAGGTGTTCTGACACGCATTGATGTTGCCACTTTACTGCAGTTCTTTTGCAGCAAATATGAGAAAAAACTGAAATTTTTGGTAAAATTGTGTATTCTACCAGGCTTTATAGGTAGGAAAGTTAGTGCAACCAATATGAGTCACCCCTTGTTACGTTTGTTGGAATGTCTTCTTTTCAAAAAGTATGGCGTCGTTGGGTTTCCTGCAGGGATGTTGTTCTCCACCTCACCTGCAAAACAGTACCGCCATGTCTTTTTCCTATTGAAATTTCAAGGTTTTTTTATAGAAGGGCCATTTTCCATTTTGTCCCAGCCCTTGCCTGTGGAGTTTGTGCACTCATGCATGTGAGATAGCATTTTCATCTGCTCGAGTTGGGCAACATTGGGTGGTGTGATATGCTTTGATATTCCCACTTTACAATAGTTTTTTCACGGCAAATATGGTAAAAAACAGAAATGTTTGCTAAAATTCTGTATTCCATCCGGCATATGGGTAGGAAAGATAGTACGTTCAATGTGAGTCACCCCTTGTTATGTGCATTGAGATGTTTTCTTTTCGAAAATGTATGGTGCTTGTGGGTTTCCTGCAGGGACGGTGTCCCACACCTCACCTAAAAAATAGCATCTCCATTTCTGTTTCCCATTGAAATTTCAGGGATTTTTCATAGAATGATCATGCCTCATTTTTGTCCCACCCCTTGCTTGTGGGGTTTGTGCACCCATGCATGTGAGGTACTGTTCTCACTGACATGAGTTGGACAAAATGAGGTGTTGTGACACCTACTCATTTTGCCTCTTTACGGTATTTTTTTGTGGCAAAACTCAAATTTTTGTTAAAATTGTGTTTTCCGCAAGGCATTGTGGGTAGGAAAGTTAATGTGACCAACGCGAGTCACCCCTTGTTACGTGTGTTGTTACATTTTCTTTTCTAAAATGTATGGTGCTCATGAGTTTATTGCAGAGACAGTGTCCCCCACCTCACCTACAAAACAGTACCACCATGTCTTTTTCCCATTGTAATTTCAGGGCTTTTCATAGAATGACCATGCCCTGTTTTTATCCCTCCCCTTGCTTGTTGAATTTCTGCACCCATTCATGTGAGGTATCATTTTCACCAGCATGAGATGGGCAACATTGGGTGGTGTTACATGCATTGATTTTGTCACTTTACGGTAGCTTTTTTGTGGCAAATATGGTAAAAAACAGAAATTTTTGCTAACTTCTGTTTTCCACCGGGCATTATAGGTAGGAAAGATATTATGTTCAATGTGAGTCACCTCTTGTTACGTGCGTAGGGATATCTTCTTTTCAAAAATGTATGGTGTTGGTGGGTGTCCTACAGAGACAGTGTCCCCCACCTCACCTAAAAAACAGTACCGCCATGTCTCTTTCCCATTGAAATTCAAGGGTTTTTTCATAGAATGACCATGCCCTATTTTTTCCCTTCCCTTGTCTGTGGGGTTTGTGCACCCTCGCATGTGAGGTACCGTTGTCATCAGCACATGCTGGGAAACTTTGGGTGGTGTTTCACGCATTGATGTTGCCACTTTAGGGTAGCTTTTTTGGGGCAAACATGAAAATAAAACAGAAATTTTTGGTAAAATTGTGTTTTCCGCTAGCATTATGGGTAGGAAAGTTAATGCAAGCAAAGCGATTCACCCCTTGTTATGTGCGTTGGGATGTCTTCTTTTCAAAAATGTATGGTGTTGTTGGATTTCCTGCAGGGACGGTCTCCCTCACCTCATCTAAAAAAAAATACTGCCATGTCTAATTCCCATTGAAATTTCAGGGCTTTTTCATAAAATGACCAAA
>JAWWEG010715747.1:0-12192 GCA_035582685.1 Amphiuma means | reverse complement strand
TACAGACTCAGAACCAAAAGGAACAAAGGAGCTAAAGGTACCTCTCGATATTCGCATGCCATAAACAGAAACACCAGGATTGACTAAGGACAGTGACCCCATAACCTCCAAGCTCCTCAACCCAGTCTGTTTGTGATATGCCAGGCCCAATGTGTAACACATAGAGTCTTACTTTTGGGACCACTAGTCCATGAATATCTACCGGCTTAATCCACTGATCTTGAAGTAGCCTAAATAAAAATGTCCCCATATATAAGGTGTACAAACTTGGAGACAAAGGGCAGCCATGTCACGTTCCCCTAAAGATTGAAAAGACTCCAGAAGGTACACCATTAATAATAACTGACGCTAGAGCACCTTCATACAGATGTTTAAAAATATCAATCATCCTGGCAGGGATTGCAAATTTGTCCAGGACAGCCCACAAAAACCTCCAGTTGACCCTATCAAAGGCTTTTTCCACATCCAAAAATATAAGGGCCAACTGGAGTGGGGTCGCACCAGCCACATCTATCAATGTTGCAACCAAATTCGTGTGATACATGCAGTCCCTGCCCAGAATGAAACCATGCTGATTTTCAGAAATAAGTAGATGAATAATATTTCTCAATCTAGTAGCCAAGATGTTAATAAAGATTTTATAATCGACATTCAAAATAGCTAATTGTCTGTATGAGGAGCACTGGTCCGCAGGCTTCCTGTCTTTCAAAATAGTGACAATATTAGTTCTGTACCAGGTAGCAGGAGGGGGATGACCTTACAATATACTGTTAAATAGATCAAGCATATAAGAATGAAGCTGGCACAAGAATAGCTGGTAAAATTCCAAGGGGATGGCATCTTCACCTGAAGCCTTATTTCAAGGTGAAGAATAAATTGCCGTTTGTAACTCCTCAAGAGTAATTGGTTCTAGAACAGACTCTTGGGAAGTTAAATCCAATTTACGAAAAATAAGATCCTCCAAATATTTGGCAATAGAATCTATGTCCACATCTGTCTCTTGAGCATATAAAGATGAGTAATATTGGCAGAAGCTATCCCTTATCCTACCAGGCTCAGCCATTTGGATCTCTTATCTTAGAGGTACCGTTCCTATTAGATGGACCCTTTAACTTCCAGCAAGAAGTTTCTCCACTCTACCCTGTTTGGCATAATTGACATTCCTACTCTCTTCCCACCTTCTGCCCCCATCCTTCTCATAGAGACCCCTAAATTCAGTCTTGGTGCTGTTCAATAGTTTCAATTCACGGGTTTTCTCTCTCTCCTCTCTCAGAGCACATAGGCAATCTATCTTGGCAACTGAAAGATCCTTTGCATTTTTATCATATAAGGCTGAGCCCTTTTTCCATCTGGCTCCTACAAAAGACATAACCTCACCCCTTAATGAGCACTGGTCTCTGTATATTTGTATCATAATGTGTTTACACGCCTACTAAGAACTACCAGCAATACCAGGCCCTCTAATCTGCACCTTTTTTGTTCTGTGCTTCAGCCACTTCATGGGTGGCTCCTTTCTCTCAGTACTGGTCTGCATATCTGTATGGTAACATGCTTCATATGCCCACTAGGGAACTACCAACAATATCAGACGCATTAATTTGCACCGTTTCATTCTGTGATCAGCCACTTCATGGGTGGCTCCCTTCTCTCAGTACAGATCAAGCTGCTACCTCTACTTAAACCTCCAGAGAGCAGCTCAGGGCTCTAGATATAACCCTGGCCGGGCCTACCGGCCCAATGTTCTCACTTAGTATGGAAGATCTACTTCCAGTATTGACTTGTACCGTAGGACCTGACCCTAGTGTTCATAGTGACGGCAAGCAACCCCTAGCAACTTAGGTCAACCCTAACCACCCCCTTAATCAGAACCCAAGTCTATGGTAACTAGGTCAATATCACCACCCCTAGGAAAGGGATAGCTTAGGATCTAGGGAGGCTTACGATTTCTCACATTAGCCTGCTCCCACAACCTAATCATATCTGCACGGCACAATCCTGCATTCGGGACAGCCTACCGCATCACTTTCACCATAGCCATACCCATTTAGGTACCCGCCACCACAGTGCATCATACACCCACTACAGCCGTTGCCCCAGAAACAGCTTCAGGGACAGGCTAAGACCGTAGACAGCGCTGCAATATACCGTCGCATATGGTAGTGCTACATAAGAAACGACATCAATATCAATACCAATATCAATATGTAATGGAGCCGTACCCTGATTTATGATCCAGTATTCACAAAGCCAATCATTCAGTCGAGTCTTAAATAGCTCATCTTTAAACAAGACTCTATTAAAGGTCCATCAGGGCTGGTTGTTCTTTCGAATCTGATTGGTAAGGATTATACTTATAGAGGCATGGTCTGATATACAAATGTCTAAGTAATCTATGGATACATTTGTGATAATCTGTTGGCTAATTAGAGCTAGATCAATTCTGGTAAACTGCTTGTATTTGGCCAAGTAACAAGAATATCGACTTGTGGTGGGGTTCTGATGTCACCGGAGGTCAATCAAAGCTGCTTGTTTCATTAGGTCTTTCACAGAAGCATGGACTTTAGGTTTAGTTTGCTTGTTAGCACCGTTTAGTTTATCAAGCATCAAATCTGGAATATAATTAAAATCCCCACACAGAACTATTGGGCCATTCCAGTTAGATATCTGTAGTAATATCTCCACCCACAACCCCTGCGAATCCCAGTTGTACCCATAAACATTGATTACCAAAACTTGTACATCTCCCAACACTATGGAAATTGCCAACCACCTCCCATGCATGTCCCTAGTATATAGTGATGAAACTATTCCCTGTGAAAATAACACTGTGGACACCTCCGCAAACCCTGCCAACAAAGCATAAGAATGATAACTCCAGAGACCCATGTTCCAAAATCTGTTGTTATCCCTAGTCGCATGGGTCTCTTGAAAACACCAGATGTCCGCGGAAGTTCTAAACATATAATCTTTAATAGCCATCTGCTTGGACCTGTCCCCTGGGCCATTAATATTCCATGAGATTATCTTAACCATACAAAAACATCAACATTAGATATTGAGACATCCAATCTTCCTTCACCATATTTGCAACACATTCCACCAAAAAAAAATAACAGAATGAACCCCCTCCTTTCATCCCCAAAAAGGACATTCACCCGGGGTGAACATCTAGGCAAGATTAGAGATGAATCTCTCATGGCCACCTTCCCCCATATTTTGAAGAGGCCGAACCCTTAGAAGTTAGCATTACCACTATAGCTTCTACTTCCTCCATGTTTACTGCAAAAAAAGTTCTTTCCCCAGTCATTATTTTTAACCAAACAGATGGCAGTAGCTGAGCATCAGTTTTCTCTGATTTCGATCTAGCTATCCACTGCCGCAGTTCCCAACGTCTCTTGTTTGTTAGGGGGCTTTCATTGGCAGTCACAAAAAAAGAATAGCCGCTGGCTTGGATATTATATTTCTTTTTTGCAGTGGCCAGGATGATTTCTCTCAGCCTAAAAGTTTTGAAGTTAATTTTAATCTGCCTGGGCTTCTTTTTTCTGGTAGTAGTTTTAGGTGGGTTTCTATGAGCCCTCTGTCTATACGATATCAGCTCTGGGATCAGTATTTCTGGTGTTATAAAATCAAATATCAGTTTAGCAATAAAGGACATCAAGTCCTCTGCTGAGACTTCTAAAGCTTCCGGAATATTGCAGAAATTCAGATTATTACGCCTTAAGAAGGTATCTAGACTTTCAATCCTTAATTCCATATCTCTTCTTCTTTCTTTGTCCTTGCTATACATAATTTCCATTTTTTTGTTCTATTTTTCAATTCTGCCATTTCAACTTCATGGGACCCCAAAGTCTGATGAAAATCTTTGACTTGATCAGATAAATCTGACAATTTCTCATGTAGAGCTATCACACATGATTGAGTTTTCGCCTGTTCAGTTTGAATCACACTTTTATCCCCATAGGGGTTCATGGCAAGAATAGGTGGGGTGTTTAAACTTTTCTTACCCTCCCCCTCTATCGGACGTAACTCAGATAGCATCTTGCCGATACATGTAGGAGGCTCCATAACATTTGACTTACAAACAGAGGCTAAGGGAGTTACTTGCCTAGCCTGCTGAGAGTTCAAAATAGCAGTATTATTCTGGGTGAGGGGGATGGTCATCTTGAATTACATTCAGAATCTCTCCAACAATAACATTACCAAACCCCTCCACCCCCACCCCCACCTCTACCTCCTTACCACCGACTGGAGAAGTCAGTGTCAAGTCCACATCTTTTTGAAAAGAGCTTTGCCGGCCCTCCATTGTGCTGGGATTTATGCAGAGGTTCTCCACTGGGTTAATATTGTTTACACTCTCAGATGTTAGTTCTGCATCTCCCTTTCTGGTAGGCAACAATGTATCATCCAGTTGGAGGGAGGAGGGAGGAGGTGACATTAGCTAACTCGTTGCAATCCATTCCCCCAGTCAGAGGAAGTACCTTTGATCTGTAATCACTCAATGTATCCCGAGATGATTTCTTGATGTTATTACTAAGGGTGGCTGGCTATAACAGGGCCTCTTTCTTACCTTCCCTGGCTTGAGCCTGGAAAGTTTTGAAAAAGTCCACTTTGGCAGCAATGGCTTCACTCGAGCAACTCAACTGTGATGCAGAGCCCTTGCCATCTAGCTTCAGACCTCCCGGGAGGCTCCGGCGGCGATCAGGTTACAGTACAGGTAAAGGCAGGTTAATCTCCTGCATGGACAGGATTTCTCCACTTTCCGCTGATTCCCCTGGCGGCATCGACCTCTCTCCCGTGCCCTTCTGGGAAGAGAAAGGCACCATAATTCTGTCCATACCCACCGCCGCAGGTAACTGTTTCACCATGCCAGGAGCTGCCTTCTTCTTCCTAGGGGCCATCACCCAGAATCCTAGGGGAAAGATGAGGAACTCTGGCCATCCTTATCCCGCTTGAGGACAAACAATCGTTACCCACGGAGGTATACAGGCAATGCGTATTCAGGGAGGAAAGGCGAGCGTGTCTAATGCTCACTACATAGCGGCCGCCATCTTGCCTCCAGCCCTCTCCTCTTGCCCCCAGCCCTATAGCGCCAAACCATGTTGAAAAATAATCCAGTTCTTTATTCAATATCCACATAAGATCAAACGAAGAGAGATGCAAATGAAAAGCAATGAATTTTGCCAGCGAGCCTGCTTTGTTAAGCTAATGTGGAACCCCATAGGGAATGGGTGATGGAGAGGAAGAAAAGTTAGCTATCTGGCCCTATGTAAGTCTTTCCAAGAGAAAAGATCTCAATCAATTTGTGAAATGCTCAGAGAACCCAGCCACCTCCGACACCCTACAATGCAAGATTGAATGGTGCATTGTGTTTGAAATACCCTGAAGGTTCACAGATCCTCTGTGAACCTCTCTGGTAATGGAAGTTGATAAGCCCCTTCCCTGCTTCCAGCACTATCTCCATCTTCAAAATTTTGTGAAAACAGCCAAGCCATTTCAGACAGACCAGGATTTTCCTCCCATGAATCTCGGGGTTCTACTTCCTTCTCCTTTATCTCCAACATTTTAATCTTATCTATTATACAACCATTAACAATTGTAGATTTTGCATGTGTGGAAAAAAAGTCATGATACTTCAGGAAAAAAATGTGGAATCTATCAGTGATGTTTAGAACTATTTGTCAAAGATAAGAAACAAAAGCAAGGGATAGCAGAGAATTTTGGTTCTCTTAAAATTGTCACTCTAACCTCCCAGACTTTCTGGATTGCTAACCTCACAGATCAAGATATCAGGAATGAAACACTCGAAAACCAAAAGTTCTGGTGCACAAAACAAGAGTTATTTTTTTGATATCTAAGCATTTGGTACAGGAAATAGGAGTTACCGTTTTCCTCATATTGAAGTACGAGGGTTAAAAACTGAATCCTTTTCCAGGACTGTAACATTATTTGTTCATTTCTTCTTGGTTGCACTTCAAACTATATTCTGCCAAAATAACTCAAAAACCTATGTCTCTTTCTGGCAAAAGATCGTCCTGTGCTTTCCCAAGTCTAATTTAGCATAACATTTAAAAGTTCAGACTGTACTTTGGAACTCTCTATTCTTTCATTTTTTCAAATAGAAACACAAGGTTACTTTATTTACCAGGGCTGCATAGAAATATTTGTTCTCCACGTGATTGAAAGCTACAGCGGTGTGTACACAGTCTAGAGCCAAAGTGCAGGCACATATCTAAAGATTTACTGCAGTATTGACTGTATGAATGATATTGATAACAAATGAAAAGAGATCATATTTACATCATTTTCCCTTGTAATATGACCCTGTAACCACATCCTCTGGAGCCCTGCATAGAGTACAGCCCGGTGCTGCTGGTCGATCCTGTCCATGGTTAATTTCTTTTTAATCAGATTTAAATTGGAGATAGAATTATGGTCTGAAAAGCAATTAGTTGCTCCCTCCAATCTTCCCTCAGCCACCGAAAAAGCTGTTTTCTTTCTAAATTCTACATTTGGAAAGGTCCCATCAAAACTGGAATGGGCTGATCTGAGCGAAAGATATTCTAACATCAACATATTTGATTTCTAACCTGTCTTAGTCCCAGACCTCGTTACCTTACATCTTGTTGGTTGACATCACTATGCAGATACAGAAAATCATGAGGAATCATCTCACATTAATTTTAGACTGCAAATCCGCATCATAGTAAAGAAACAAGCTTTGATAAGCCTTTCCCCTTCGCATATTTGACTAAAATATGTAAGCTGAGTCCACTTTAACAAAAGCCCCTTACATCCCCTTACCTCTGCATAACAATCCCAAGTGATCCTTCAACAGTAATGACAATCCACTCCAGTTCCAATCCCAGCTGAAGGACAGCCCCTGGGGGAACAGTAACGTGGGTTACCGTCACCACTTCCAATAAAGATGAAGGTAGGTGAATGAACAGTGACCCAGGCAATGCCTGAGGGTACCCAGCAGCACCCTCCTCTTAACAAAAACTCCTAATTCAAGAAAATAACTGACTCCTTCTCGCAGAGCAATTTTAGCAACAAGGCAAAGCAATCCAAACAGGGCACCGACAAGTTCATCTTTTAAACAAAATGCTGAGTGTAAGGCTATCCTATGACCAATGCACGTTCTGTTGCGTGTCAATAATTACAATTACTTAGTTAGATCATCTAGTAGCATAGAGCTTATCTGTGACCCGTGCCCTGTCTGCTGCCCCTCCCCCATTGGAGCAAGTCAATCCAGCTCACTAGCATGTAGGACCAGGGCCGACAGCTCACCATTATGCATTGTGCATCCCTCCCCATAAACCCCCGGAACCTCACCCATCTTAGCCTTATATACTGATACCTCTAATTGGAAGGGGATGGACTTGCCGAGGGCCTGTCTAATGCAAACGCCTCAACTCAAAAGGTGATGAAAATCAGACTATGCTATTGAATTACTATGGACACACTGTTCCCACACTACTTAAAATGTGCTATCTGGCTGCTAGAACTGCTTAAACTGTGCCACAAGATTAATGCTGGTCTGTGGCGCCTGAGAGCCGATAATGCTGCATCACTTAGATGTACTATGTGCTCTGTCGCTATGCTGCCCAGATCACTGCTGCCTGATAGCATGATGCTTTGATAGCTCAATAACTCTCTACTTGATACCTGATATCCTTACTGGTTAAGATTAAGCTGAAGAAGTGGTGTAGGCTGACAGTGAGAGCTGCACAGACTTGCTTCTTTAACAGCAACCGTTCACACCACAAAAGGAAGTCCAGATAACAGATTAAACATGAAATAAACTTCCCAGAGGACTGTACAAGCAGGGAGAAAAAAAAACAAAAGTGTCAAACACAGTAAGATTTATCAAAGGTCGGTGAGCCAGGGACTCATGGCTGCTCATGCTTCATCCTGAAGTACTGAGGTGGGAATACAATGACCAACCAATAGACTGTCATAGTAGAAGAAGGACTGTGTTATAAACATTGAAGTCTGCACCTCCCTCAGTGTTCAGTTTATTGTACTGTGTGGTGATGCATTCACAGTTGTGCAGAGATAGATAAGCCTGAGGTCCAACAGGTGACTATACAACACTCTGGGCAATCATCTAATAGATCTTGCTGGTGACTCTAACACAGTGATCTCCAAACTTTTTATTCCGTGACCTCACTGAAAAAAGCAAATGCTTTGGGGACCCCACAGATGACAAAATTTATATGCAAAATGACAAATATAATGCGTTGTGTATGCCACAAATGATTTAAAAGCAAATATTTTCACTTATTTCAACACAATCTATAAGTAAAATTAGAAATATAATGTTTTGGGTACCCAACAATTGATGTGACTGCAAATAATTGTACTTATTTTAACATAATTTGTACGCAAAAAGACAAACTTGTCTGTCTTGCCAGACCCTTGAGACCCCATGGACATCAGTCTTGCAAGATCCTCGTGACATCACAGAAATGGCTCTGTGACCCCACTTGGGGTCTGGACCCACAGTTTGAAGACCACTGCTCTAACATGACCTGATGAATATGAAATAATCTATGCCCTGATCCTTAAATATCACACTGTAACATTATGGAATATTCATCTTGTACTGTAGAGAGGTGATCCCAGAATAAGCTGGTAGAGTTGAGGATTGAAATGTAATGAGAAAACTCTTAATACATTATGTTTAGTAAACTGACCTGCATGTTATAGCTTCAACAGTTGATAACGTTCTTATGTTATAGGCCAGAGTCTAGTAAGTAGTGCCGTGAGAGTGTTGGAAAGGTTATTGCTCTGCAGGGTTAAAATGTCTCAAATTAACTGGGGAATGAAGTGGTTCATTATATGTAGTGAAGTTTGCACAGTTTGTACCGCTATGGTTCCTTATCACATGATGGTCTAAAGATTATTTTGTTACATCTCACGATGCTGAAAATAATCTTTTCTTACATTGGAGGAGCTGATGCAAGTCACAATATCTGTTTTCTATTTCAATTGTAACAGCAGAGTCCTGGGTGTGTATGCAGCTTTTTTGGGCCAGTTTCCATCTTTCTCCCACCAAACCTCCCTAATAGCTCACACTCACCTACATGAAAAGGCTTCACTCACATCTTGTGCTCACTAGTTTTGTAATTCACTCATCACTTACTGTCAGCGCTGTTGAGTATAAGGTATAGATGTTATTTTTGAATTCCTGCAGAGCATTTTGAAAAAGCACATCAACAGGAGTATGCTTTTGGCTGTCTTGCTTTTTCAGGAGATAGATCTGTCACAAAAAGGAGAAAGAACATGGTGAGTTACCCTCAATGAACAAAGTGTAGTAGTGCTCCCATGGGTGAGTGACCCTCAGTGAACAAAGCGTTTTAGTGCTCTCATGGGTGAGTGACCCTCAGTGACCAAAACTTGGTAGTGCTCCCATTCATAGGTGAATTACCTTCAATGAACAAAGCACGATAGTGCTCCCATGAGTGAGTGACCCTCAGTGAACAAAGCATTATAGTGCTTCCATAGATTTGTGAACTGGTCTGTCCCTCAATGATAGGCAAAACTGTTGTATCATAACAAAAGCAGTCCAAGAGTAGGAACAAACTCCAAGGGGAACTTCTTAACTTACATTTATAATTGACTTTGAGATGTTTCATGGATAAAACCATGAAATTGTTATCTAGTTGGGTTTTCTGTTATCCCCTTGCCAACAGACATTCCAGTGGATCAAATGTTGCATTGTCAGGCAGACCTTTTGCTGTCCTCACTGTCATATCAGAGATCAATTCTGATACTATTAGACATGCTTCTTACTCATACAAACAAATTAGGCTGATGACTGTGTTACAAACGGACAGTACTGTACTATAGACGATCATTTTAACTTATGGATTTAACTCCTTATTAGGGCTGCATACTAGACAAGAACACTTAATACTGTCCTATTTCCAGACTAGTAGAGCTTGCCTGGTGTAACACTGGACTATGCAAAGCACTTCTGGTTTTCCCTTTGCCTCACTAGGAGGACTTCACAGGGGTAAAACGACCCTGTACACGAGCATTTCTTTCTGTCCAATGTCCTGGTTTGAAGAGCTTCCCAGGATCTCATTCATATTGTACAACAATATTTACATTTCTATGACCTGAATTTGAGGACTTTCCAGGTTTCAGAGATAAAAGGTCATTTCAGGTTGCAGTTCCATCTCCCTGCTAGGAGAGAGAGAGACTGTACTGTGTACGAGCACATCTGACTGTCCCTATCACCTCACTAGGAGAGCTTCCAGGACATCAGACTGTACTGTGAAAGAGCACTTCTAAATGTCCACATCTCTTCACTAGGCGGGCTTTCAGGACCTGAGACTGTATAATGGAAGAGCACATCTGACTGCCCCCATCTCTTCACTAGGAAGTCTTCCAGGGTATCAGATTGTACAATGGAAGAGAACTTTTGACTGTGCCCATCTCCTCACTAGGAGGGCTTACAGGGCATTAGATTGTACAATGGAAGAGCATTTCTGACTGTCCCCATCTCCTCACTAGCAGGGTTTCCAGGGCATCAGACTGTATAACAGAAGAGCACTTCTGACGGTCCCCATCTCCTCACCAGGAGGTCTTCCAGGGCATCAGATTGTACAATGGAAGAGCATTTCTGACTGTGCCCATCTCCTCACTAGGAGGGCTTCAGGACATCAGATTGTACGATGGAAGAGCACTTCTGATGGTCCCCATCTCCTCACTAGGAGATCTTCCAGGACATGAGACTGTATAATGCAAGAGCACTTCTGACTGTCCCCATCTCCTCACTAGGAGAGCTTTCATAGCAACAGATTGCAAGAGCACTTCTGGCTGCTCCATATCCTCACTAGGAAGGCTTACAGGGCATCAGGCTGTACAATGTAAGAGCACTTCTGACTGCCCCTTCTCCTCACTTCAAGGGTTTTCAAGAATCAGACTGTATTTCACAAGAGTACTTGTGTCTAAGCCTGGGTGAATTTCCCCATAGGTGATTCCTGAACTTTAAACAAACTTCTTTGGAAACTTGTTTAAAGTTTGCTTGAAAATTGCCACTTGTGAACTTTCTGGCCACCATCGAATTTTTCTGGTTACCGGCGAACTTTTATGAGCTAGAAAAGATTGCAGGGGGGCCAGAAAAATTTGCAGGGGACACTGCCTATTTTAAAAGCTTGAAAAGTATGTGGAACTTTTCTAAAGTATTTTTTGCATAGTTTAGAAAAGTTCCATATAGTTTTAAAGCTTTACGTAGGGCTATAAGTTGGAAGCCAGAAAAGTTCATAGGGGCCCTACCTATTTTAAAAGCTGTAAAACTATGTGAAATTTTTCTGAGCTATGTAAAACTATACAGAACACTGTATTTGTACAAAAACTGTTGCGAAATCCCTCTAACTTCCCCAAACAAGAACCAATCGCCTCCAAAATTGGTCTCCAAGTTGTTGACCATCCCCTAATCCTGTCACCAAAAATTCATGGTGTTTGGTGGCTCACAGCAGAAATGATCCCAAAAAGACTTATTCGAGGCCTAGTCCAGGGAAAAGCCTATTTAGAGTCTTTTTTGGGATCATTTCTGATGTGAGACACCAAACATCATGCATTTTTGATGATAGGATTAGGGAATGGTCAACATCTGGGAGACCAATTGGTTGATGTTTGGGGAAGTTAGAGGGATTTAGCAACAATTTGTGCAAAAACTGTTGCTAAATCCCTCTAAGCTCCCCAAACAAGAAACAATTGCCTCCAAAATTGGCCTCCAAGATGTTGATGTAACCCTAATCCTATCCCAAAAAAAATCATGGTGTTGGGAGAATCACTGAAGAAATGATCCCAAAAAAGACTCTAAATAGGCTTTTCCCTGGGTTAGGCCTCGAACAAGTCTTTTTTGGGATCATTTCTGCTGTGAGCCACCAAACACCATGAATTCTTTTTGGTATGTTTAGGGTGTTATCAACATCTTGAAAACCACTTTTGGAAGCAATTGATATATGTTTGGTGGTAATATATATTATATTATATGTTATTTTATTAATATGTTATTTCAATGTTTTATGTCAATTTTAAAGTAATGAGCACTATATAGAACTTTATAAAACTATTTTAAACTGCTTAGAACCTTTTCAAGCTAGGTTATATTATTATTGTTATTTGTATTATTATAATTATTATTACTATTTATAAAGGTTTACAACTATTTTAAAA
>JAWWEG010714636.1:0-12194 GCA_035582685.1 Amphiuma means | reverse complement strand
GACCAGCCCCAGCCAAACTATTCAGATCTGGAAGATGGTAGATGATGGGTGTGCACACATCGGTTTTTTTATGTTGTTACTACTGAATTTTATAGAAAAAGCATTGTTTTAAGAGTGCCTTTATTGTTTTAATGAACGTTAGCCATTGGTTTTGTTCTCTGGTCTGTTTTGTAACTTAGTAATGGTATTTTTAAGTTGGGCTTATTTTTGGGCTTATTTTGGAAATGGCTTCTGCTTATTTGGGCTTATTTTTAGTGGGATTTGGGCTTATTTTATTGCTAGGACCTGGCAACACTGCCCGCAGAGGAGAAGGGACCCGAGGCTTCCAGAAGTCACTCAGGAAACAAGTCACTCAGGAAACCGTTCATTTGGTCTCTCATTGGCTACCCGTGCTGAAGCTGCAGGAACAGTCTAGTCTCCTGTGGCACTGAAAGACTGTGATTGGTCAGGAGGTGGGCACAGCTTGCGCGTGGCTAATTTGTGTATCTAGCGCTGTGTGAATAAAATAAGGGAGCCGGCGAGAGTAGAAAAAGAAGAACGAACGGCGAGTGTCAGATCTGGGTGAGAGAGCAAGGCGAACCAATAAGAAGCAACCGGAGACTGCTGAAAAGAGCAGCAGACAAATCGTTTCTAGGCTATTTGGCGGCAGACCAAGAGATCTTAGAGCAGCAGCAGTGGTACAGATCCACAAACTTTCTGCAACCCGCGAGCAGAATAAGAAGAAACAGAAAACAGCCTACACTTTCAGTATTCTTAAATAACAGTTCCGCTGCATTCAGAGAAGCACTGAACATGTCGGCACCCAAAGGAGTCACTATTGGCATTGACCTGGGCACCACCTACTCTTGTGTGGGCATCTTCCAGCATGGCAAGGTGGAGATCATCGCCAGTGACCAGGGCAATCGCACCACACCCAGCTATGTGGCCTTCACTGACACTGAGAGGCTTATTGGGGATGCTGCCAAGAACCAGGTGGCTCTCAATCCCCAGAACACCGTCTTTGATGCCAAGAGACTGATTGGCAGGAAATTTGATGACACAGTGGTGCAGGCTGACATGAAACATTGGCCCTTCAAGGTGGTGAGCAATGGCGGGAAGCCCAAGGTACAGGTGGAATACAAGGGCGAGAACAAGACTTTCTCTCCGGAAGAGGTGTCTTCCATGGTGCTGACCAAGATGAAGGAAGTTGCTGAGGCCTACCTGGGTCATCCAGTCTCTAATGCCGTTATCACTGTTCCTGCTTACTTCAATGATTCCCAGAGACAGGCCACTAAAGATGCCGGAGTTATCGCTGGCCTGAATGTGCTGAGAATCATTAATGAGCCAACTGCAGCTGCCATTGCCTACGGACTGGACAAGAGCGGCAGAGGGGAGCGCAATGTCCTCATCTTTGATCTGGGTGGGGGCACCTTTGATGTCTCCATTCTGACTATTGATGATGGCATCTTTGAAGTCAAGGCTACAGCTGGAGACACCCACCTGGGGGGCGAAGACTTCGACAACCGCATGGTAAATCATTTCATTGAGGAGTTCAAGAGGAAGCACAAGAAAGACATCAGTCAGAACAAGAGGGTGGTCAGGAGGCTGAGAACAGCTTGTGAGAGAACCAAGAGAACCTTGTCATCCAGCACTCAGGCCAGCATAGAGATTGATTCTCTGTACGAAGGTATTGACTTTTACACTTCCATCACCCGAGCACGCTTTGAGGAACTGTGTGCTGACCTCTTCAGAGGCACTCTTGAGCCTGTGGAGAAGGCCTTGAGAGATGCCAAGTTGGAAAAAGCTCAGATCCATGACATTGTGCTGGTGGGAGGTTCCACCCGAATCCCCAAAATACAGAAACTGCTGCAGGACTTTTTCAATGGCCGGGAACTGAACAAAAGCATCAATCCAGATGAGGCTGTGGCCTACGGTGCTGCTGTGCAAGCTGCTATCCTGATGGGTGACAAGTCTGAGAATGTGCAGGACCTGCTCCTCCTGGACGTGGCACCGCTGTCTCTGGGGCTTGAGACAGCAGGGGGCGTGATGACTGTCCTCATCAAACGTAACTCCACCATCCCAACCAAGCAAACCCAGATCTTCTCCACCTACGCTGACAACCAGCCTGGTGTCCTGATCCAAGTGTATGAGGGTGAGAGAGCTATGACCAGGGACAATAATCTTTTGGGGAAATTTGATCTGAATGGAATCCCGCCTGCCCCACGTGGTGTGCCACAGATTGAAGTGACCTTTGATATCGATGCCAACGGGATCCTGAATGTCTCTGCTGTGGACAAGAGTTCAGGAAAACAAAACAAGATCACGATCACCAACGACAAGGGCCGGCTGAGCAAAGAGGAGATTGAGAGGATGGTGCAGGAGGCAGAGAGATACAAAGCTGATGATGAGGCCCAACGAGAGAAGATCTCTGCCAAGAATTCCTTGGAGTCCTATGCCTTCAACATGAAGAGCACAGTGGAAGACGAGAAACTAAAGGACAAGATCAGTGAGGACGACCGAAAGAAGATAGTGGACAAGTGTAACCAGACCATCTCCTGGTTGGAGACCAACCAGCTGGCAGAAAAGGAGGAATATGAGCACCAGCAGAAGGAGCTGGAGAGGGTCTGCAATCCCATCATCACCAAACTCTACCAGGGTGGTATGCCAGGGGGGATGCCTGGGATGAGCTGTGGAGCTCAGGCCCGCCAGGGGAGCTCCAGCACAGGTCCCACCATTGAGGAGGTGGATTAATCACAGACTGTAATGGACAATGTTTATGGACCCACATCTGGTGTTTTTATTGAACTCCAGAAGAGCTGGACTGTATTTAATACTTAAAGACTCGGGTCTAAGTGCTGGTAACCACCAGTAATGTTTTGAGAAATGTATATATTTTTTACAGTATGAAATGCATATAATTGCACAGTGTTCAGAGCTGGTACTTTGAGCGTGTAAAATAAAATACACTTTTTATGTTAACTTGGAGTATTGCTGGATTGTTTTTTGTGTATGTTTCTGCAGTTTATAAACGACTTTGTTGGTAAAGAAGTTTCCTATCTGATTTATAAATGCAGCTTCTGATTTGACAATCTATACAATATTTGGGTGTCTGCGATGTGTTGGGTTCTGCTGAAGTGTTGTCTTAGCACTGCCCTCGTCATCTGTTCTTTTCATTGGAAATCTCAATGAAAGTCTGTGGGGAATAAAGCATTTGTTACTTATTAAAATAAGGCTGTATTTAAAGAAATCTAAAATAAAAGGGAACACTAAAATCTTGCCATAATAACGAAAAAAAAGCACTGACAACAGCAGTAGGTATTGTATCGGGTTTCAAACAAACGGTTTATAGCCTAGATTGTTACTCGAAGAGGTGAACACTGAGATATCTATGTTCTGTCTGTGGCTTTACAGAGAGCTGTGTATCCAAAGGGACATCTCTGCTATCTTAAGACCTTAAGGTCAGCTCTGTAAACTGAGGAAGAGATCTGTTGTTTAAGATTTTACTGTGAGCTGTGCAAACTAAGGGATAGCTCTACTGTTTAAGACATTACCGTGAGCCATGTAAACTGAAGTATAGCTCTGCTCTCTAAGGCCTTAGCGATAGCTCTGCAGCCTATGCATTGCTGTGACCTTTGTAGCATGACCGGTAGCCCTGCTAAGATCTGAACTTCACCCTGACATGTAATGATCTCTGCCCATTGCACTACAAAAAACCTTTAACTTGGAAAGTGAGATGTATCATGAGTTTTCAGTGAACACATCTTATCTTTCTTTGTTAAGATAACTCAGTATATTTACAGCCTCCTTCAGCAATCACTATACAAACTCTAGGTTTCACATTCGATTCCTATGAAAATGGCTCTGTGGTTTCATATGCCTCCTGTAGAGAGCTGTAGGTAACCTGTCCATAGGCTTGAATCTTGGTAAAGATTATGTAGTAGTCTGTCCTTCCTGCCAGGGCTGGGAAAGAGGCACAATAATTACGGATGAACGCAACCGTTCAGGTTCAGTTAATGGCTGCTCACAAATTAATCAGACATGTGGCTCATTTAGCTGCATTAAAACATCCCTGTAGGACCAAACGCGATAGGGAGAGAAATTTGGTGATGGGTCGAATGGGGAGGGAGGAGGCTGCCTTGGTTCCTCTTCCACTACCGCTTCTCCCTTTGTCCAGCTACAGCAACTGTAGTATACTGGGTGAGGGGCCTGGGAGCACGTGCAGCCTGTGCTCCCTTGACCAGTCTCCACAACTGCAGTGCTTTCCCCGTATGCTGATGAATTACCACACGCCCCTCCCAACCCTGGCCAACAACCTCACTGAGCTGCACCCTGTTGTTTTATCACAAATAATCCTGGCAGGAAAGGCAGAGTGGGGCAGCCGCCCACCTGTTTTTTTGTTATACCAAATCTGGATCATACTGTTCAATGTCACAGAATAACCCAGGTTTGTGTGTCACCACTGTGCAAAGAAGCATATTATTGCTGTTTCATATTTTTTCGTGTAATTTTATCAGAAAAAATTACTTTGAGCCGTTGTTTTTACACATTTATTTGACAAAAAATGGCTCCAGTAATACATTAATTAAGATTTCCCCTTTTGCTTACAACACTGCAAAACCTGCAGAGTAATTCCACAGGTTGAAAAGACCAGAGACCATGGCTTTAGACAGCCGAGCTATCTCTCAAGTTACACAGCCCTTCCAAGGTATTCCTCAAGCACTAGTGCTAGCCCTTTCATTGCAAGGTACAGGGCCAGTCAACAGAGCTACACTTATTACACAGAATTTACATTCTAATCCTCAGATGGCAGAGCTATCCCTCTGGATATGCAGATCTGCTATGTACAGGTTTCTGACAGCACAGCTGTCCTCAAGTTACAAACATACAGAGCCGGGAAAACAGAGCTACCACTCATTACACAGAACTTATAGGCTCACTGATATCAGACAGCAGAGCTATCCCTAATATTGCAAAGATAGAGTGGGACAGCAGAGAACCCACTCCTTATACAGAGCTTACAGTTTTCTCATCTGACAGTAAAACTATCCCTCTGGATGCTAGGCTCAGGCATCAGAAAGCAGAGCTATCTCTCTGAATACTCAGACCACCTAGACTCAGGCATCAGACAGCAACACTATCACTCCAGATATACAGATGTAACAAGCTCAAGTCTCAGACAGGAGAGCTATCCCTCATGTTACACAGACCTTCCAAGCTATTCCTCAAGCATTAGAGCAGCCCTGACGTTCACATGTACGGGGCCAAACACAGAACTAGCACTCATTACACAGAATTTACAGGCTCATCATCTGACTGCAGAGCTATCCCTCTGGATGCTCAGATCTGCTAGGCTTAGGTATATCAGACAACAGAGCTATCCCTCTGTATGCATGGATCTGCTAGACTCGGGCATAAAACAGCAGAGATATCCCTCAGTTTACACAGCTATTGCAAAGTATTCCTCAAACACTAGAGCTAGTCCTCACGTTACAATGATGCAGGACCAGTCAACAAAGGTAGCACTCAGACAGAACTTATACACTCATCATCAGATGGCACAGCTATCTCTCCAGTTGCTCTAATCTGCTACAGGGTACAGATCTGACAGGCTGAGGCATCAGCCAGACAAGCGATCCCTAGTGTTATATTGATGTCAAAGTATCTGGATTAAGTCAGCAGTTGTCCCTCATTATTTCATCTCTTCCCTGCAACTCCCTGCTTTCCACATCTGTATCTTCTCCTCTAAAAAAAACCTTACTTTCGGCCACCCCTTCTCTCACTTTGAGGGGCTCAGTCTTCACAGAGCTATGCCCTCTGGCTACACAGATCTAAGTTGCAGGCACATTTTGACCATAGAGCTGCTCCCTCCACTTATACAGATATCTACCTTCAGCAGTCAATCCCTCATATTACATAGCTATGAATGCTGTGGTCTCTGACAGATCTATCCCGCAGCTCACACAGATATAAAGGCTTTGAAAAATATATTAGCTGATGCATTAGACAGCAGAGCTATCCCCCAGACTATAAACAAATGCAGCAGTACACCAAAGAGTCAGTGAAGGCTTCCCTCCCCTGATGTGTGTCTACAGTAAGAACTGACATGCCATAAATTTGAAGTGCTAGGCTGGGTGGGAACCCCTTTGACAAGTTTACAAGATCTGGCTCAATATGATGACGCCCTGCTCTTTGCCGCACCCCCCCCCCTTGCTCGACTATTTGCGGCCAAAATAAAAAGTTTTCCCAAAAAACAAAGATTGAATTGTGTGTGGTGTCTTTCTTTGGCAGGGCTGCAAGGGTGCACACTGAGGGCCTTCGCTGACTGTCTCTCACCCACTACATCATCGAGAGCTGCCCTCAAACTGGCTCCTCCTCTGCTAATTTCCTCCACTGAGTTTAAGTTCTGCCTATGTGCTCTAGCTGGCCTGCTAGTTCTTCATCTAGCCACCCTTGATCATGGTTCGCCGTGCCCATCAGTTCTTCCCTACAGTTCCATGCACACATCCAACTACCGCCCAATCCACCCCTTCGACAGTTTGATTACAGACATGAAGGAGACCCAAGGCACCCCTCCTTAGCGCCAGTGTATTTCCATGTGTGCATGCCACCCTCCCACCAGCCTTCAAAGACTGAGTACCTTTTTGCATGCCTGACACTCCCCTTTCATATTGCCCTAAAAGACAATGACAGGTCGGTCACCCCCACACCCTTATCACCAGCCGCCTCTCAGTCACCACTCTCCGCAATCCTTTACATTTCAGCTGCCAACACATGCATTCCCAACCCTCAAAAGCCCTACCTGGATGCACCATGTTGCCTTTCGCCCCGACTGACTCCCTGCTTGTCCACAAACACATCATATCCTTCCTTGCGCACAGAGCCCACTACATACGTTCCACACACGCTGCTCACAGGACTCCCACACATCATCCCCCATGTATTCCTGCAGTCACTTCACGCACTCATGCCCGCGCATTGGTTGCCACCTACTCCTCTTCCACTTTGTACCAAACACCCAGATGCCCCCAGTTTAATCTTCCCCACACCCTCTGCCTGCTGCCTTATCCACATATCCAACCTACCTCCCACTGGCAGACCAACTCTATCCACCAACATGTTAGTCCTTGTCCTCCACCAGTCGTACATCCCTAGTATACCAGTCCTATTACATCACCCTCTATGCAATGCCCTTTCTCTGCCCCCTGCTCTCCACCTACTCCTCCAATAGAACATTCTCCATCACCTGTCAGTCACCCACATCCCAGGCCACCCATCAACTCCATGCCCTCTTATGCTTCCACTTGTCCCCTCATCACTACTCCACCTGGTCACAGGTTCAGTCGGGATGATGGAATAGGGAGTACTTTGGAGTACAGATCTGTATTTGGCCATTGGCTGCCCTCATCCGGTCCTCTGGCATGCACTTTTATTCCTAGGCCGATAATATCCAGATCCTATTCCGTTTGGACCAGGGTCTGGATATTGTCAGCTCTCGGCAGGCGGAATGTTTGGGCATGGTCATGGACTGGATAGGGTCCAATTGCCTGAAACTGAATGGCTTCAAGACATAGGTGATGTTGGTGGGGGGAGACTCAGGCCGTTGGGGCCCTCTCCCTTGGCCATTAGGATTGGGTCCTCTTCCTTCTCCTGTCACAGTTGTCTGGAACTTGGGTTTTCTTCTTGATTGTTCTTTTTCTTTGCTTCCTCAAATCAATGCTGTGCTTAGTGTCTGTTTCTTCTTTTTAAGGATCCCATGGCAAGTTCTTCCTTTTCTTTCTTCTTCCTCTCGCAAGGTTGTTGTTGCTGCAATTAACTCCTCCTGTCTGGACTACAGCAACTCTCTTTATCTTGCTCTTCCCACTTGTCTATGTCTTCGTTGACGAGTCCTGAACACAGCTATGATTCCTCTCCTTCGTTCCTCTCCCTTGCCTTACTCACCCTTCCCTCACCTGCTCTCCCATCCTATGTGCTCCCCTGCCCTCCCTTCTGCTACTCTCCCGTCCCCTGCTCTCCCCTCTCCATTCCCTCCTCTCTCCTTTTCCCATCCCTGCTCTCCTCTCCCCTACACTTCCCTTCCCTGCTTTCCTCTCCCATTCTTGATCCTTCTCTTCTCGTCCCTTCTCTCCCCTCCCCTGCACTCCACTGCCCTGTTCTCCCGTCCCATTATCGGCTCCCTTACTCTCCCCTCCCTGCCCGTTCTCCTCCCCAGCCCTCCTCTCCCTGTTCTCCTTTCCTTTCGCTGCCCTGTTCTCCCCTGCCCTCTTTCCTGCTCTTCCCACTCCTCTCCAATGCCCTCCTCTTCCCTCCCTTTTCCCCTGCCCTATCCTCTACTGTTCTCCCCTCCTCTGCTCTCCTCCCCCTCCTATTGCCTCCCATCTCCTGCCCTCCACCGCTGTTCTCCAATCCCGTTATCGCCTCCTCTACTCTCCCCTCACCTGCTCTCCTCTCCTTTTGTCCCCTTCCCAGCCCTGCTCTTATCTACTCCCCTGCCCTCATTTTCCCTCCTCTCCCGATACTCTGCTCTCCCCTCCTGTTATCGCCTCTCCTACTCTCCCCTCCCGTTATCGCCTCCCCTACTCTTCCCTCCCCTGTCCTTCCCCTCTCACTTCCCGTCCTGCCCTTCTCACCTGCTCTACTCTCTCCTCCCCTGCTCTCTACTGCCCTCCTCTTCCCTCTCCTACTGATCCCTCCCCTGCTCTTCCCTTCTCTTCTCATTTCATTTGGGTCCTTGTCTTCTCTTCTCGACTGTCTTCTTGGCGCTTCTTGGCACTTCTTTCCTTGGCCCTTCTCATCTCGGCCCTTCTCTTCTTTCGTAGCCCCTGGTTCTTTTCTATCCCTTTCCTCCCTTACTTCTCTATCTTACCTGCACACCTTTCTTCTTTTGCTTCCCAGTCTTCCCTCTACAGCTTATTCCATCCCATCTCAGCTCCATGATGCCCAACGCATACATATATACAAATCTTACACCCTATTTGTCTACCTTATATGCTATGTACCACCACAAAACTGCCACCAGGAAAAGTAATGGTTATGCCAATGCTTGTTTTATTTTGCCTGTAACTCCTCTCCTTTTCTGGCTTCCGCCTGTGATGTGGAAGCCGCGTGATATATTGTACAGTAGATATGTTGTAAATCTAAATTACCCCTTTACACAGGCAGAGATGTATCCCCTACCCAGTCATTATGGAGGGTAAAACCCTGGCACTCATGTATGGGCAAACCACAAAGTGCAATGATAAATGCCTCCCATGTCAGGAAGCAGAAAATATCTTCCATAGCTCTCCCACCCAAAGCCAGGGTACAAGGCAGATCACAGCAGCACCCTGGTTCATATATGGTCAGTGACAAACATAGGTATCTGTAAAGCAAGATTTTTTTAGTACATTAATCTTACACACAGATTTTTCACCTCAGGTAATATCTATTCTTATGTTATGTTATCATAGTCAAAGATCAAGTGGTGTCATATGTGATCCCGTCGCAGTCAAACGTGAGCTTGTAAGATAGCTAGGAGAGTTAAGTACATGTCTCCGTCTGTGCGCAGTTGAAGGCACTCAGGTTTAAATTTTCGTGAAGCCAACAGACACTTATCCTTCTAAAGACAATACATTCATTGATTTGGGTAATACTACTTCTTACAGGACTTATAAGTTTGAAGATTCTGCCATGTTCATAGTTTTATTATATAGCGCCTACTACACCCTGAGGAGTATCGAAGCGCTATATAAAAAGTTACTATTTAAGGCTACTTCCTGTAATGACATCAGGCATCAAAGGGTGCGTGATGCCTCTTCCCAGAACATGTTGGGCAAATGACATCAGTGCATGGGCACCTGCCAGCCTCACCGATATTTTTGTGAACCTGGCTTACCATACCTGCAGAGACAGCCCAACACGCTCGTTATAAGAGTTACGTGCATTTAAGATGAAACATAGAAACGGAGAAAAGCATGGTAGTGTCAAGACTCTGTTAATCGACCTTCAGTGTACAAGCATGCCTCGTTCAAACAGGAACGTCTCCTATTCATGAAGGAATCCGAAGTATGTTTGCTTGTCAAGTCAAACAATGCTGCTAGCGTAACAAGCGTTTTCGCTTACAAACTGCACACAATTAAAAGATGAACACAGTCACACCGGCAGAGCGAGACTCCCAATTTTTGATGGCAAAACGAAGACTCACACACTAACTAACACAAAAGCTTATCACAATCCAAATGCAACGCTGAGCGGTAGGGAAAACATGGTCCCTAATTCCAGTGTTTCTTTGCTGTGTCCGTGGAACACGCCGTCTTGTCTCCTTCCTGGAGCTCGTCAGACCGACCGTCCACTCACGGCCTCCCTGTGGCTCAAACTGCGAAATTCCCAGAACCGACTACAAACGGCCAGAATTCTCACCCTCTGAACTAAGACGTCACAAAGCGTGCACGGGTCCTCGCTCTGATTGGCTGAACCAAAGTTGTCCCACAGCACGGGCTGGGTAATTCGTGAAGGTTCTCTGTTCGGCTTTGCCTTGATTGGCCTGCAGTCATTTCCTGTTCCAGCAAAGAAGAAGCAAGAGGGGGCTTCCCTGTGGGCCACGGGGAGCGAGATAAAGCAGCTATCTCTAAGACAAGGTAAGTTCTGAATATGCACTGTCGTCATCAAGAAGGGATCCGTGTTTGGTCTGTGGGATATGCAGCCAAACCAGAGAGGGATAGCTTTCTCTCAGACATTCAGAACTTGGGCCCACTCACCATGCGCTGCTTTAAAATGTAACCCTTGTGTTAAAAAAGAACGTTTTTGCCAAAAGGACAGAATTTAAGCAGTAATTTTTTTTGACAAAGTGAGGTCCCGAAAGGGTGTATTTTGCCAGTTATCAATGGAATCTTTCCCTAGTAAATGCTTTCATCAATGGAAATCCGATCTCCCTTCACTCCTAGTTTCCCCTATTCACAGAGCGCTCGAACGAGGCCGTTTAGACTCACATGTTAGGAGACCTGCCTGCTTGCTTACAGGGATGACAAAAAAAAAAACAAGCATTGGCATAGCCATTAGTTTTCTGAAAATGCATACAATTTTCAGATTATAACTTAAAAAAGTATGGGCACGGTTTACAATGGTGCAACAATAGTTTGCCAAAGTGGGTGCAGCAGTCTTGAAAGCTTCGCCCTTCTATTAACACTTGTGATGCATTCTGCCTCTTGCTATCCTCACCTCCTTAGTCTTTCACTGTGGGGACGCTAACTTTCAGGCCAGTTCTGTCTAGTGTAGTTAGTGAGTGACAATTTGGAATTGCAGAATCATGCCCTGTCATGTAGTATACACTGCACCGATTATGGGGGGTTATTTCAGAACCTAATGCATTCTGGGAGTTGTAGTCATGGTTTACACCAATTTGCTTGACATACCCAGTTGCACAGGTTTCAAAAGCAGAGGCTTTACTTGAATCATCTTGGCTTCTCTATTAGAACACATTTTATATGATCGTTTTGCTCTTCTGTCATTTTGATTTGCCATGTTAACTTGTGTGTGTATGGTGTGCTATTTTTATTTTAATTAAGTAATGCCCATAATGTTTGAAATCTGCCAGAAAAGTGTTCTTTAATACTCGATAAAGAAAAGTATAAGTGAAACGTTAATTTACAAATGAAAGTAAAGCTGAATAGAGGGTTTTGGAAGTTACTGTAGAGGACCGATCTATAAAAATGTTTTGGTTAGCTTTCGCAAATTTTATTTTATGCCTCACAGATGTTTATGGGCTATTTGCCTGCACATAATTTGTTTTATGTACTGTTATCAAGATACTGATGCGCCCTTAGCTCACACAAATTCTATTTTATTAATGGCTGTCAAATTTTGTTGGGCTCTTAGGTACCCCAGATGCTGCTTTAGAGGGGGCAGAAATGTGCCACAGCTGCCAGTGTACCAGAGGGATGAGATATTCTTGTAGTAGGTGGCATGGGTGGGGAAGGGGAAGGGGCACATTGTAGTGGCTTGCTGTGGGAATCCTATTGTTTTTTGGCGTTTGGTGTAAAAGGGGCATGTTGCATTATAGGTGGTGGCAGATTCCCTTCCCTCCCCACCTTGCATTGTTATTGTGCCCCCTACCCCCAGGAGGAGTCTGTATTTACCAGTGGAGACCCTAGCGTACTGTGCATCTTGTGGGGGAAGGCTCTTTTGGCCCCAGGTGTACTGTTTTGTGGAGGAAGACCACTGGCCTCATGCATACTATGTGG
>JAWWEG010714635.1:0-22138 GCA_035582685.1 Amphiuma means | reverse complement strand
GAATAAATCTATAAGTGTTGTGTGCATGTTAGTAGTGTTGATTTGGCAGCTGGATACATGTTCATAACCTATGTGTATGCAATTAACCATGCAGAATTTTACTCCCCCACAACCTTTCATGATGAGGCCAGGCGAACCTGCTAGGAAATGGCCAAGATAGAAGAAACACTCTATGGCCTACTTAACGGTGGTTTGTGGACCAAACTACTTCCTAGATAGGAAAACATCCTTATTATATCATTACCTCAGAGATAATGAGCAAGAGGTTTTCGGCAACCTGCCTGAACCTGAAGAGGAAGGAACGGGGGATCTAAACAATTTTGAAAGGGCACTGCAGAAATCTGATATAAGTTTTACACTGCAGATGAGCGTATTCCCGGAAAGGAACACGTTCGGGAAAAGAGAGCAATGTGAAGGAGAATCAATGAATGATTATGTATCTGACCTTATGAAGTTAGCGTCCTCATGTAAATTTGGAGACAACATGGATGAACGTTTGTGAGCTCAGTTTATCCTACGCTGTAAAAGTATGAAAGTGAAGGGAGAACTGTGGTCTAGAGAGAACGCTTCATTAGAAGAAGTTCTAGAGGTAGAGAAACGATTGGCAAACACTGAATTATGTGTCAAGGAGTTGAAAGAGAAAATGACTAAAGGGAAGGAAGTGAAAGTCGATGTGGTGAATATAGTGAAGAATAAATCAGTTAAAAGCAAAGCTGTAAATAAATCAAAGAAGTTAACAGGAAGTGCTACCGCTGTGGTAGTGCACAAAATTTGCAAACTATGTGGGGTGGTGGGCAACACAGTCTCAGTGTAAGAAATGTGGGAAAATAGGACACTATGCCAGGTGTTGTAGGAAGTTTAATAAAATGACAACTAATGTGGTTAGAGTGAAGGAAGAATCTTCACAAGATGTCAAACAACTTATAACTTTACAAGTGGAAGCTGGAGCCAAGGAAAAACCTTATCACATTATTAAAGTGGATGGAAAAGAAATACAAATGCTGATAGGCTCGGGATCATCTCTTACAATCATTCCCATGTCAATTTTCGATGAAATCGACCAAGGCAGGGCATTGTTGCGGAAAACCTGCAATAAACCTAGCGCATATGGAGAAACAGGATAACAGCAGGAAAGGTTTATGTGTCGGAAAAGAGGGCGGCTGTCCTTAGCTGGGACCATCAAGGAGATCTTAAAATAGTGTTAAACCCAGCCGGAAAGGAAAAGATCTTAAGTGTAGATGAGAATAAGACCAAGGGTGTGGTAGAGAAATATGCAGAAGTTTTTGAGGGATGCTGAAAGGTTTCCAACACTGTATAAGGTTGATGGTTAAAGCCATTCCTGTGAGTTGTGGGAAGCCAAGAGGAGCCCCAGTGATATTCAGACTAGCAGTAAGTGATGAACCTAAGAAGTTGCAAGAACAGAATGTCTTCAAGAAGACTGATACAGCTGAATGGGTAACACCTATTGCAATTGCCACTAAACAGACCCCTCAGGATTTTGCCGCAAGAATGTCCTAATTTTGCAGCATAACAAACTGAATTTTGCATTACAGAGTTGCATTTTTTGGGGTATATTTACGGCATTTTGAATGATTAAAAATGCAATATTTGTGCTTTTGTTTGTTCCTAATACCTAGATTACATGACTTTTTTTCCTGCTGCACCCTCCCCTGTATTCTCTCTGCACAGCAGAAATGATGTAGTGCCAAGATTTTGCACCTGTGGAAGCTCTGGGAGTGGTTGCATTTTTTGCTAGACAAAATGGAGTGTGATTGCAAACTGTTGATTCTGTCAAACATGTTGTATCTGGTATAATAAAAGACATACATGCATTACTAAATAGTGTCATTCATTATATCTGGCAACATGTATATGATGCATATGTTTCTTAACTATGGTCATGAATACTATATTGTTTTGTCCAGGCTCAGATTGACCTTCTGGGCAAATAAGGCAGACCCCAAAATTTATACCAGGCTCTTGATGTGGGCTGCTTTTTAGAACCCAAGTAGACAACTTTTTTACCCACAATTATTTGAAAAGTCATGAATTTTGTAATTGAAGCTTATTTGGTCACTTTTTTTCCAGTGCCCGGACATGTAGCGACTATGTCGCTGAAGCAGGAAACTAAAAATGGGCAGACTTACTGGATGTGATGGCATTTTGGGCAGACTACATCGGCAAAATAACACTTACCTATAAAATGTTAATATGTCATTTACCATGACACTCAGTTTTTTTCCAGTTGCTGAGTGTTATCAGTTAAACCTGAACTTGTTTTGACAGCCAAACAAAAATATGTATTCTTTATAGGAGCTTTATTTCGAACAAATCTGCCAAATTATTGCAAACACTAAATCAGCACCCTTTAATGTGCTGGACATGAATTATAAATACTATAGAATTATTTCAACATGATATAGATGTTGGCATCTCCTGGTAATATTTAAGATTATTGTAAATTGTATCCATATATGAATCTGAATAGAATATTGCACAACTAAATCCTCCTTTTGAAAGCTTATCCTTAAGGGAACATGTAAAACTCTGTCAAATCAATTTATTTTGGCATTTCCAAAGAAACACATTAAATCCTCACATTAATACAAGGTTTTTTACTTTGCATTCTACAATCCATCATGTTAAGTTTGTGTTTTTATGTTTTCAAAGGGCATGCACTGCCACCTACTAGTCAAAACAGCAAATTTCAGGCTCATAAATCAAAAAATCATGTCTTTTTTCAAAAACAGCTAATTTTATATTTTTTTGGCGGTGCCGCAAAATCGTTATAAGCTGGAGGGTCTGACTGAAGCTTCAGGGGAGGTGAGATTATGCATAAAACTTAAAGGGCTGAATGATAATATCATAATCGATGTTTCCTCTGCTGAACATAAATTAATTGATTACATCTTTGGGAAATGCCATGTATTTCTCGACCCTAAGCATGTCTGCAGCTTATCACCAAATCAAACTGCATCCTTCGTCCAGAAATTTAACAGCATTTATCACTCAAGAAGGAATGTTCCAATTTAAAAGGATGCTGTTCAGTTTGTCAACCACCGTGGCTCCAAAGGATCATGTTCAATCTCTTTTCAGATCTAAAGGGGGTCATTTTCTTCGAAGACGACATCTTACTATATACAGAAACAGAAGAGGAACATGACCTCAGACTCTAATCGGTTCTTAACGTGTTTAAAGATAGAGGATTGAGGTTGAAAAAGCAAAATGGAAGTTTTGCCCCAACAAAATAGAATATTTGGGACGTGAGATATCAGCAGAGGGTGTCAAGCCCAAGAATACATTAACAAGCACTATTATCAACACACCAAATCCTACAGACAAGGAACAACTAATGTCCTTCTTGGCTATGGCCAAATTCTTCCAGAAGTTCATGAAGAATTTCTTAAAAAAAACTTATATCAGGAAAAATCTGAAAAAGGAAAAAGAGTTTGAGTGGATGGAAGACTGTAAGAAATAATTCAAGCTTTTGAAACAAGAATTGTCAAATGCTCCCAAACTGGGTCACTTCGATATAAGAGAGAAAAGTATCATCACAACCGTTACCAGCAAGGTTGGGACTGAGGTTTCGTTCACGCAACTTAATGGAAATCAAGAAGTGACAATTGCCTTTACAAGTAAATCATTAACTGAAACAGAGAAAAATATTTGGTTATTAAGAAGAAAGCTTTAGCTGTATATTGGGCTTTAAAAAAATTTAGAATGCTTTTAGTGGGCACAAAATTTGTGGTCAGGGAGGACCATAAACCTTTAGTAAATATTTTCAATAAAGGCAAAGTAGATCAAGTTTCACCTAGAATAGCTAAGTGGGTGATGAATCGGATGGATCTGAGTTATCATTTAGAATACACACCTGGGAAAAACAATAGGGTTGCTGATTGTCTAGCTAGGTTACCGAATGATGTGTTTTAAAGTGAGCAAGAGGAAGAGGAGAAAGACGCCAGTTTTCTGTACACCGTGGATAAAATTTTAGGAAAGGAAGAGTCAAGAACAGGATCTAATGAAGATTTGCAATTGAAACGGATCTTACAGTATACAGAAGATGGATGACCGGAAGCGGAAAATATGAGGGGAGACAAAGTGATTCCACCATTGACTTTAAGGGAAAGGATTGTGGACATGGCACATAATGAGCATTTAGGGATCACCAAAACAAAAATGGCAGTGAGACAAGACTACTGGTGGCCTGGAATGGATTTGATGATTGAGAGAAAAGTAAGGGAATGTGAGGATTGCAAGAATAGTGAGAAAGGTTTGCAAGTGAGGGTAGAACCACTGAACCCAATAGAATGGCCTTTCCAACTGTGAGAAAGAGTATGGCTGGATATGATGGTTCCAATAACTATAGGAGGAACTCAAAGGTACATAATAGCATGAAATTTGTATAATCAGGGATGTTCAAACTGATACTCTGATTGAATATTTGAAGGAGTTATTTTATAAGGAAGGGATACCTGGTGTACTGAAAACGGACAATGGTGTGCAGTTTGCTTTCAACAAAATGAACACATTTCTCTCCAGGTTAGGAATTAAACATTGCAGGTCCTCAAATTATCTTCCTGAATCGAATGGACTTACAGAGATTTTCAACCAGATACTGATGGATAACATCAGTATGGCGATGGAAAGGAGGGAGAATTGGGAGGATAAAGCCAGAGAATGTGTGTACACTTACAGAATTTCCCCCCAATCCACCACGGGGGTAAGACCATTTGAATTATTCAAGATCAGGAAGCCTAGCACTATGGTGTATCCCCCTTGGTTAAACAAAATAGTGGGGAAAACGGAGTAACTTTGACATGGGTTGTATTCGCTGGATCAAGAGAGAATGACTGAAAATTATAACAGCACCAAGACAGTTGAAGAAAGGGATTTCAAAGTGGGAGATAAAATAAAAATTAAATTACCTAGTTTGGGGCAAAAGGGTACAAAAAGATTATCTGAAGTTAAAGTGATAAAAGAAGTGTATAAAAATGCTGTGAAAACGGAAGATGGCAAGGTCTGGAACAAAGGCCGATTAGCCAAAATGTCACAATAATCTGAAATGTAAATGGTCTACCTGAATGTCTCAATGAATCGTATGACACTAAGGATCTTGTAGATAATTGTAAATATGTGATTAATGTTATTGTTTAAAGGGGGCGACATGTTGCATGCTACCTTATATCTTTACCACCTTCTAGCCCACCTTAAGAATCTTTACATATCTACTACATCATAGGAGTAGAGAACCTTGTGAGGATTCTCATGTGAAGCTGGTTCAGCCTATTGTTTTTCTGTGTAGGCTCTCACTAAAGACTGATCTTCCCTCCGATCATTCCTGTGATTGTCAGAATGTGCCAGTTGTCATCAGGAGAATTGTAATTAAAACATGCAGTCATCTACACTGTGGCCACACCACATCTGCATGTTGTGAACTAAACACAACAGATCAATCATGAGTACTGCAAGGTGTGGCTATCTGTGCCGTCTGTAAGAATGCAGTCATACAAACAGCAGTGGGAGCTGCAAAACTGAAAAAGTTGCAGGTGTGCATGAAGAATCCTCATCCAATTCACACCCACCACACTCATCAGTCACAATAGGAACCAAGCTACACTGGAAACCCAGCATGTCAGATGAGGTAAAGCAAACAAGGGGTTGCCAAGCCAGCTCCAGAAGACATGGTATGAGACCATGCGCCAGTGAACAGGAGTTCATTACACTTACATAGGAGGTGGAAAGGTAAATATGAACTCTACAGTCACAAAACAAATGGGAAACAGCAAACACAGAAGCACATCTGTAAACAACTTGCTTGTCCCCACAGATGCTGAATGACAAAACAGGTGTAAGTTTGTGCAAATATCAAGGAGTAGCAAAGTGAGGACGCATGCACATAGTCACAGCTCGTCAGTGTCACATATAGTAGGGAAACCGAGCAGGGTGTATAAACACATCTAGAAGGTGGTGACCACTGGCAGTGGCAGCACAATGACATGCTGATCATAGCTTGTACATGAAAAACAGTAACCGCTACCAAATTCCACCCACAGAAATGCCTGACCTCTTTTTGGAGACCTGGAAGAGGTGGCTGCCCCCAAAATATTGGTGGAACTATAGGAATGGGTGGTCACAGCTGTGAGCAGTGTCAATAGATGCAGATGCAGTACAATAGAGGTCAAGAGATGGCAACATCTCAGGGGCGGAGTCAAGAGTGTCCTCTTGGGAGAAATGCATTTACCAAATGGGCACCGGAGGAGAGAGAGGTGAACACCCACAGCTCCCACAATTGAAGGAGGTTGCATGCACTGTCATCGACAGAGCAGTAGTACACAGTGAAGTACATGCAGAAGCATTCACAGGTGAGTGGCCCCACAGAGCCATGTTCCAGCATAAAAGAACAGCTGAGTGGCATGAAGGAGAGGGTAGAGACCTATAGACTGCATGAAGGGGAACATCCACAGGCAGAGAGTGTGTAACATACTAAACAGTTTCCTGCATCTAATTATACAATCAGCAGGAATGGTGAAGGAGGTAGGAGGGATGCTGACAGTGCACCTCAGGAAAGGGGTATTGACATGTGATTATGTGTAGTAGTCTGGCAACTAGTGAGGATATGTCTGTCATGTTGCATGCACAACGATGACAGGAAGAAACCCAATGACATTAATGAGTATCAACACATTAGGGGCTACATGTCCCATACTCTTACTATAATACCTCATGTGTCTCTGCTTTTCTCTTGTTCCCAACTGGGTCAGTCTATGGTCAGTCTCGGGGTGGATGTGGTCCGTATCTCCTTCCAGCCTGGAAGACTGACCTATATACATGTGAAGTTTGTGACAGGGGCTGGTGCTGAATGTTACTTTTGGCCATCAGATAACCCATGTGCCGTGAGCTCCTTTAACTATGTACTGAACAGAGCAGCACTACCAATTTTGTCACTCTCTAACCACCCTGCTCCAACAATCTATGGCCCCCCCAGAGTACAATATATAGCCCCTGTAACCTACCCCTCAGCAGTAACTAGAAGTCCATGGCCATGCCTCAGAACTGTCAAGAATGAGGTGGAAGCCATGGGACAATCTGCATAAAGAAACATGTGAGAACATATATCCCACCATACCCAGCAGCATACACATATAGCATAAGTCACATCAGTGCTGATTCCAACATAAAACACCTTCAATATTCTGTCTCATAAGTAATGTAGCAACTCAGGTACCCAGCTGCAATATGCAGGGACACAAAGCACAGGAAAATGTGTGGTGCTGTAAGGAGTACCACATGTGTAATAATAACATCTGAGAAACAGGCCATCAGAGAATATATGGCACTTGTCAAATGCTAACTGCAAAAGAGATATAGGGATATTATGTGCTGGGAATGGCTTCCAGATGCAACAAAGCTCACTAAAGAACCCATGCTACATTGCAGCATGCTTGGGAAAAGTGTCACCACACCACACCATACCACCTGCACATGGTGCCTGATATGTCCTGCCATCACAATGACAAAACACCAACTGAAACAGATAACAAAGGAAAAAAGTCATTCCCATGTCACCCTGCCATCCTCCTCACCCAATGGATACTAAAAATCCAATCACATATGCATCTCCCACAATGTCCCGCTACAACACCGTACAGCAGGCCTCATTCCAGTATCACATTGCAGTGAGGGCAGGATGGCTGTGGGGCGTGCATGGTGCAGCAAGACAATCACATGTCTGCAAGGATAAGAATAGTGGAAAGCCATGGAAATGCGTGTACCTATGTCATACTTGGGGACCGTGAACTATCAAATGTCACATGTGCCATATGTAGTGAGGATAAACATGAGTTGAACTGCAAACACATGCTAATAGTGTTTAAAAATATCACAACATTGATCTACAGGAAGGCCACATATGTATTGCCTTATCTGTGCATCATTTTATTTCCCATCCAGTAGGGTCAAGACACACGGTGTCATTTGGGACATGTACCACCCGGGGGTCATTGCTGCAAGCTACACCACTGGCAACACAAACCATAAAATTGATAGACCATGAAGATTCTCCAGGAGAAGGCACATCAACTGGGATGGAAATGGCATCACAGCAGAGAGATATCTCTATTTAGTGCATGGACCATCAGCCTCACATGGAAGAGAGAGGCACACTGTCAATTTGCAGAAAGGATTGGCATTGTTTAAAGTGCAAGTACACCCATGTCAGAGTGAATAACCACTACCTACACCTGGAGAACAGAGCACTCACTAGCAAGAGGGAGAAGGCATGAAAGGAGGACAACATCATATCCACCTAAAAGTGCATGCAGTCCACCAACCACTTACTCCACCAGCAGCTGCAGAGTCCCACAGTCTGTCACAATCACCACCACTGGAATGACCAACTGCCCTGGGCACAAGGGGACATGTGTCATCACCCAGTCCTTCCCACAGCAGAGAGTCAGAGGCAGGAAGATACCTACCATCCACATGATGCATGCAAAGCCTCCCCACTAGTGACTCAGAGGAAGAGGGATATACTGTACAGCATGGCTCACAACAATGTGCAAAATTAATGCAGTGTTTTTCCTGCAACTGCTGCAGCCACAGCACCAGCAGCCAGCCAAAGGGGTGCAAAGCAACATCATGCATAGCAGCGTATAACACCCCCTGGCAAGGGAAGGGATTACTCGAAACTGTTCAAGAGAATGCAGAATATAAATTCACACGTGGATGTTATGGAACAAGTACAGCATGAAATACATACCTCCACACAGGATCAGACAATGCTGATGAGGGACATCTAGAATGGAGTGACCTGCATGCCATCAGGGACAATTTTCATGAATGGCTGAAGATCACCCATGGTATCACACTGTCACTCAGCCAACTGGCCAATGCAAAATCTGTGCATGACCACCCAAGCTCTGATGCTTGTTAGCATATGCAGCAGACTTGTGCAGACACCAGAGGAACACAAATCACAAGACATAAGTAGAACCATAACAACACATCAAGAGGAACCAACAGCATTCACCAGAGTTGGGTGATTTGTAGTATGGACTAAGGATTTGAATGGAGTAAAAGCTCACAGAGAAAGCAGCGATGCAGTGGCCATTTGGAAGCTTGTAATCTAGGAGATGACAAAATGGCTTGACGACGCTTTTGGATTTTCAAAGTATTGTGAACATGAAAAGAGAAAAGGGCTGGATTTGATTTTATTGGATGTTCATTCTGATCATCATACTGTGGAAAAATCCAGGGGATTTATCGAATGTTTGTTCTCGATAGTATAGTATCAATTACTGACCAGATACAGTCACCATGTGGAAAGGACATACAGTACCTCCTTGTTGGAACATGTACATAGTCTCTTTTTAATACCTTGTGTACTTGGCTCTAAACTGAGCCCAAACAATAGATGATACCCTTGTTTGTTGGTTCTATAACTAAGCGGGTTTTAATTTGTGATCTGATATTCTTTGTATCCCTGATGACGGCTGATTTGATGTATTCATTCCAGTTGAAATAACATTTCTGTTTATGCTTATGAAAATTTTCAGACATGTTTTAAATATGTATTAAAAGGTAGTTGATGGATTGGATGAATGAGATATGCTTGTGAAGTATGTGTATGTTATTAGGGATCTTGTTTTGGTAATCTGATGATACTCAATCTTTTGTGAAAGAATAAATTGATGTCACTATGAATTCAAATTTTGCGATTCATATGTGGCAGGGGCATGTCACCATAATCTGATAGAGGTCCAACCAGAACTGTGGCTGGTGATTTCCAATTAATTAGATATAGTCCAATCCTTTTTTTCATACTGTACTCTCCATAGGTTAGTAGTTTGTGGATAGAGCCCCCCCAGATGTTGGCCACCGAATTTATGCACTGCCTCCCCCCATGTTGGCCAATCATGGTGCCCTAATCAGACAGAAACATTGGCAGCAGCGCTAGGTGTCAGGTTTCCAGTGGGACAGATCAAGAGCCACAAGGCGGCATGGCCACAAAGTCCACTGCTCTAACACCTACCCATCAGAACCCCAACCCCACAACCCTAAACCTCTCTCAGTCTGTCCACCCCACTGACAGGTATGTGCACTCCTTCTCCCATATGCCTTACCCCATCATTGCACAGTCCTTGCCAGACATGCCCACACTGAGCGATAGTTCCACTGTGGTGCACGCATTCCCGCACTTCATGTTACCAGTGGGCCACAAGTTTGCCCAGTAATTCCGACCACTGTCCACTTGTCACATATTGTCCAATGGACAGACGAGGTGCACCTGCTCATCCACAAATGGTAGAAGATGTGTACTCCCATTAGTGATTACCCCCTGCCTACCCTTTCCCTGGCACACATACAGGCATGAAGCTCTGTCTGGGGAACATGGTGCATGAACTGCTCAAGTTAACTTGGATGGGACAGACAGAAAGAATTCTCTTCCCATTAACTTAAGGCGTGCCATACTATTCTTTGTACAACATGCTTTCACAGGTGATCACATCCAGCTGGTTAAGTTTCATTCAAATGAGATGCTGCACATGCAGTGTAAACAGCCATGGAAGCTCCTCCTCATACCACTGATCCCACTACAGATCCAAATTCCTTGTGGTTCACCAACTTCCCATGGAGCCCCTGGGACTCCCAATGTTTGATCTCCTGACCACTTGTGTCTGTGGTGTGCACAAAACTGTACCAAACATCCTCCTTTCCCAACCTTCCCTCCTGTGTGGCTTCCCCCACACCTGGCCTCAACACCTTGTGCCTCTTCTGGCACGGCTATGAGGCCCTGGACTTCACTGTGAGCCCACATCAGATGTACAATGACCTATAAATCTCCTCCGGTTGCACAGAATGAACTGTGACAGCAATGGACAGAGGCCATATTAATGGACTGCTTACCATATTATCGGCATATATAAAAATTTAAGGTCTTTAAGAAATAAATCTATTTTATTTATATAACAAGCACAATCATGAATGCAGCACTCTTTTGCATGGCCTTACATGCGTGCGGGAAGATTGGAGATGAGTATGATCAATGTGTATGGGAAAACTGTGAAGCACTCTCTTGAGCAGTTGACAGAATATTCTGATCAGGTTGGGTGACCAGTAATGTTGTGATTTTGATAATGTAAGCAAACAACTTAGCAAATAAGCACTGTGTTTTTAATGGAAATGCATGTATGCACTGATATTCAGAGAAACTGAAAGACACAGGCTCAGAAAGGTATCATTACATGTTGTTCAATTGAGTACAGAGGCAAACAAATCAATTACACTTATACAATAGGATAATTTAAATATGGATACATTTTCTGAAAAATGTTCTTGAAAATATATATATTTCTCACTTTGGTAATGTGATTTCAGTCCACAATGAAAGCAGTGCTATTTTTATTTCAATGGCCTGTCCCGGTTTTGTGTTGTGCATATGTATTTTACTTTTTCATTTTGCGTGCTATATCCATACTGTGCACATGTGCATCAACTGGCCTTCCTGGACCTCTCCCCTTCCCCTTGCAGAGGCCATGCACCGATAGAACGTACACCCTCCCAAATGCCCAGAAAACTGACTCCTTTGTATCAGTATCCTGTTTTATTTACATTTCTTTACATGTATGTTTGCATGCTTGGATGCCCCGTTCTGCTCCAGCACAACAGCAAAACAGAGTGTGTATCTGATAGATGGTCCATTTGCAGAATTCAGGTGTTAGTTTCTCCCTCCAGAAAGTCTCAATACATGCTAAAAACTCAACTTGTTTGAAGGCTTATGCTCCCGCCTTAGGTACGCTTTAGGCTGCGCCCACACCATCTCTATGGGATTAATGTCCAGCAATTCTGACGGGGTTCTTGTCCAGTTCACCCCTTGATTCTCTATAAACCAGGCAGCTGAGGCATGCTTGCGGTTGTTGTTCATCATGACACAGCATGCATGTGTCTCATTGGGTTACATGGCCCTGAGGTATGTGAGCAGCACCTTGCAGACAATGTTCTCTTTTAAAAATGCTGTGTCCCTGATGCCATCAAAGATGATCATGGTCCCGGGGCTATGTTTCCATATGTCTCCCCATACATGGTGCTTCATGGGGTGTTTAGCCTTAGGCTTACTTTCCAGAAGGCCATTCTGCTGAATCAATAGAGGCAACAGAGGTCTCGTCAGTGAAGTGGATATTAGTTAAATCTTTGCCCAACTCATTTCGCTGCTTGGCGTGCTCCACTCGCTTCTTCTTGTTCACATCCCAGATCATCGGTGATATCCTCAAGTGAGAAGATGGCCTTGTTATTCCTGAAAGTGATAGTGGCTATGCACGTGAGATGGTAAACAGCACCCTCAGCAATTGGGTATGGCAATGCATGCCTACCGAATGCAGTAAAACAATACAGCACCCCATTCCTGTCTTCGACTTCTTATAGCACATAGAACTATATGAAGGACTCTGCTACAGCAGCATGCAACATCGAGCCCCAGGTTGGGGTCCATTTGGATTCAGATGATAATGACACATCTATTGCACATACAAACTTAAACTTACTATTAGATTCAAAAGAATGTATTACAGAAAAACAAGAAATAACAATAAATACATTGAAAAATGAATAAAAGAGAAAAACAAAGGAAAGAAACAAAAGCTATAAATCCCTTTGACATGGATGCGGGAATACATTGCCATTAGCTCATATTTCCATTAGCTGATACTGCCCAGGAGTCTGCATAGGCTGGATTTCTACCACACTACTATTACGATGAGCTGCAGCCAACGCTCCCTTATTTATACATGAAAGATTACACAACAGAACCTTCAAGAAATTCCTGAGCTTTCTCATACATTTCTCTAGTCTCCCTTTAACAAGAACTGTTTTTGTAACGTGAAAGTCTAAACAAGAAACATCCAATTAACGTTATGCAAATGTGCTCATGAGAAAGGTCACTTGCAATAACATAACAAGATAAAAAATTGGAACATTTTGATATTTCCCATGTTAATGTGAGGAATAGACAAAAAATTATTCCCAGGCCAGCAAACCTGTAGTGCGTCTGTGCTTTTTCAATATTTTTCTGTTCTTGCAGCTTGCTTTGCAATGACCCTTTAACAGGGCCTAAATGAGTCATTAGTGCACAGCACAAACATGAAGATAAATACTAAATCAGTTCAATAGTGCACATCTCTGCTTCCATGCAACAAAGATGATGTCTATACATAACACCACTCTCTTTGCAGAAGCGGGTACGAAGTGCACAGAGGGCCTCATACACAAAATTGTCCAGCTGAAGTAAGTCAGACAAATGTCTGGAGTAGGTTCAGATAATGAACGTATACCAGACATACACCAGACTTACTTCTGGTATATGCACATGGTCGATTTTGTGGATCAGGCCCATAGAGCTTGCACTGCATGCAAATTTAAGTACTGCAGATAACTTTGGCAGTATTGCACATAAAAACCCTTCCTCTATATTTCACAATCTGTGCAGAGAGCCATGGTGCACGGTATGAATGGCCTCCCACGTGCAAGGGCACAGCGCTGTATACAACACCATTACAGAAATATTTCCTTACTGTGCTGTTCGCCAATGCTAGCCAAGAGTTTTCCTAGCCCTGTGGATGACTCTGTTCTCAACCTTGATTTTATGTCACTCCTGCAGCAGATGGAGGGTTTGAGGCACAGGGATTGCACCAGCTCCATTTCCCCGATAGACAAGCTAGCCAAAAAGACCACCTGCACCAAAGGTGCCATGATAGCAGATGGGGCGTACAATGTTGAGCATCAGATAAGCAGGCAAGCGATGTGCAGAAACTCGCTGTTGCATTGCTATTCTAAATAGGCCTGGGCACTTGCAATAGAGTGGTTGACATTTATAAGCTCAAAAAAGCCGACTATACAACAAAAGCAAGAAAGAAGAATTCACAAAGATCATCACCGAAAAATATGTTCATTCAACTAAGCAATTCTACAATTTAAAAAAATTGTTGTTTGTTAAAAAGAAAATGTTCACTGATACGTATTTGAACATCAACTTCATCTCTTCATTCACTATGTGATGGATGTCTACCTGTGTAAATGGCTACAGGTATGCAGACCTGCCTGTGAAAGCCATTCTTTCATAATATCAATCAACTCTACATTTCTAGGTGATGGGTTCATTGACAGCCCCCAAGAGCACCTGCAGCTGGCATAAGGGATGAGGGGGAAATCCTGCCGGCAAACAGCGCATGCACTGGTGGCCAAAAAGGCAGTAGCATGGCTTTGCGAATGCCAGCATGGGAAGGAGACACCTGATGATGCAAATCTAGAATGCAATGTATCGGTGTGGCAGCAAATGTCACTTAATGCTGCTGGCCAAAATTTTGAAATCAGCGGAGTAATAACCATAGCATCCTTTAATGTAGCATGAGAGTAACGAAGGATGATGTGCATGTAAGTGAGTCATCAACTTAACAAATTTCATATGATTTCAAGTCGTGGCAAGTCTTGCATGCCTTCTCACTGCGTACGACAGCGCTTCTACCATGCATCTCCACATATGAGACAACCTCCTCTGGATCTGAGGGTTCATCTGGGGGTAAATGAAGGTAATGGTATATGGCAATGTTATGCAGCATAACACACAGGAATGTGATCTTGCCAACCTTCACAACTGAATAATGCAATGCCCTGCCTCACTGATATAGACACCAGAAACATGCCTTCTATAAAACAATGGGGCAGTGTGCTGGCATGTTCAGGCTGAAGGAGTGGCTGCTGGATGAGAGTCAGTAGCTATGGCATCTTTGAGTATCAGGATTCACCTACAATTGCAAATGGCATTGTCAACATCCTTATGTACACACTATGTGTCACTGTCTTTTTCACAGTCTCTGATAAATGTCACAGAGTAAATCTGGGGCAAACACCCAGCCAGCATGAGAAGTGTAAGGGTCACAGATAATACCATTCACATGTCCCAGTACCTATACCCAGAGCTGCACCACAACTGTGCCCTGTGATGTCAGGCAGCCATATACTTATCAACATTCACTTCCCTGCATGTGATAGCTACAACCTGTGAAACTCACACATTTGTGGGTACACATATAAGCAACTGTGACATAGGTTTCCACAATAGGGAGGCAGCAAAAATAAAAGTGCCAACACTGTTTCTCAGATCTGTACCACAAACCCTATGAAACATGGTGAGTCACTGATGTGCCACCAGTATCTGCAAAATTTCTGATGGCACATACAGCTGTCAGGATGTATGCATACATGCCAAGCAGCCATGAATCTGGGTAGGACTTCATGAAGGCATGCAGGGTATTGTTGCACAGTATGAAAGTCATGAGAACTCCCTGGGAATCTGGCTCAGAAATGCAGCATTTATAGATCAATAGCATAAGACATTTGCACATTAAATATGTGCTGCATCTTGTGGTTACGGAAAGTCTGTTCCGTCTCTCGTGGTGATACAAATCCAGTGTGTGCGCAGTCCACTACATCCACAACATTACCGAAGTTTGCAATGCCATAGAAGTCACTCTTTGCTCTGTGAACAACTTGACAGTCAGAAGGGAAGACAATCCCCTGGTCTACATATCTAATCATGTCTAAGCAAGGCTGGCATTACTTGCAGCAATACTGAAGAGAAGGAAGCTTGTGACATGCCATGTGCCATGCCTACTGTATGCTGGAAGGTTTCAGTTGTGCAGAAAGTCAACACTGACAATACATTGATGAGTGCAGGGATAGCAATGGAAATGCACATGTGGCTGACAATTTCCTCATGGAAAATGTCCAACAGGAACAGTACCCCAGGGCTATCAAAACTACAGAGGGCAATGAAGTAAGGTAAATTGCTATGTGGGGTGGGGGCTGAAAGAGGTTAGTGTCAACATTCATAGGACCATGCCACTGCAAGAACATACTATAATGTCAAGCATCAAAACCCCCTCACAGGTGTTCACATGTTAGGAGTAGTCTAGTGTCCAATAGAAAATGACAGAGACATAACAAGTCTCCAGATCAAGCTTTTGCTCTGGGTTTGCTGGAGGTGGTTGCTGTGAGTTTAGATCATGGATTTATGACGCCATGTTTATCCCGGCATAGACAGCACAGCTTTGCCTGGATGGGATATGGAAAATTCATGAAGACTGTTTTTAGTATTAAAGGCCATTTGATGTCTGCCAGTGGCAAATAATGTTTTTCCAGTTTTAAACGTTATTTTACATATGCCAAATGTTTCACCTGTTGTACATGAATGTGCCTGAAATCCACAACATTCACATCATATTGTTATAGTACAGTAGAGTAGATTTACTTTACTATGCTCGCAACACTATGCTAATATTGTCACGTAATAGACAAAAGGTGTATTTAACATTTTTATCTATAAAGGTAAAAATTTTTTGCACAAATGTTATGGAACAGTACCTATCGGCGGAAGCACAGATTGCATGTGTCCTGTCTAAATGCCACTTCCATCTTGGTCTTTTACGCCAAATTCTTCCATATTTGACTGAACATCTTCAGAAGACTGTAGTGACTGCTACCATCTTATTATCTGGATCATGGCCACATTTTGCACTGGCTTCCAATCAGTTATTGTATCCTGTTCAGAGCATACTGCCCTGCTTACCACACCTGGAATGACATCGGACCTAACATTCTCACTGGCAGATTCCACAAAAACACTCCTGGCAGAACACTACATTCTTCCACCTCACTTACTTTTCAGACTCACTCCTTTTGTAAGGTGAGCATCAAAGGTAGGGCTTTATCGGCCACTATCCCATGTTTGTGGAACAGTCTTCCCCTCGGTCTTCAGAAATGCACTCCAAACCTTAATTTTAGAAAAAATTAAAAGCTCATCTGTTCATGAAAGCTTCTGAATAGTCTCTCCATCATGACCTTTCTTTTAGTACCCAAATACCGTGATGTGAAGAGCTGCACTCTGTAAATCTATCCAAAACCATAAATAACTATAACAATGCAAGAGGTCAAATATGGTCTCCCTGTAATATTTAACTTCAAAGAAGTCATCAACAGAGAAGGCTGGAATGAATGCTGACAAATCAGTGGAGTTCAAACAACGTCATTGCATGGGGTATTATTATTTAGCAGTAAAGTCAACAAAAGTTGTCTAACACTTCAAGGCTGCCTGTGTTTTTGTTTGACTGTTAATGTCAACAACCTCTGTCCATTTTTCTAATGTATTCACCTCATAAGGTAAACCAGCATAAGGCCTGTCTGAGCTATCTTCATTGTCTTTAATTATGATGTTCTTTCAAAAGGTTGCATATAGATCATGAATATCAGAAAAAAGAGCTCTCAACAACTGTTGATGAATTAGCAGTTTACAACAAAATGGTCTTTGTCCACTGTAATGTAGGAAGGGTTTCAGAAGGCCCAAATCCAAAACAATTTCTGTTTGCTAGTTCCCTCCAAATTTTTTTTATACTTACATTGAAACCTAAACAAAGCATAAAAGATGGTCCCGGTTTTGACTGAGATCACTAGAGGAAGATCAAAGTGCTCATGGACATGTCTATGAACAAGTGAGCTACCAGATGTCTGGGGCCTTCACTATGGCCTGTCCCAGCTCTTGCCAGATTCAAGACAATGGAGCTTTGACCAGGGCTTTTGCCATACCAGGCCTTAGATGGTGCTGGCAGATTGCATGGTTAATAGAATGACCTAGAGACGGTCTCTGCAAAACAGCCCCAAGATTAGGGTATACTGTGGTTGATGGTTGGGACATGTCTCTAAAATGCCTTTCTAGCTTAAAGTATGAATTCATATTGCTTTTCCAGCCCAACAGAATGTCTGCCATGCATTATTCAATGTTAATTTCCAAAGAACTTACTATACTAAGGAAAAAGATGTTTGCTTTTAAAGTTTGACCTAATGTCTTGAAATAGGTTTAAATATTTTTACTAAAAATTATCTAAAATACAGATTGCTATATTACTTGCATGTTTTCAGAAAGAAGGAGTTTACTGCTGTAAGACTGTGCAGGAATTAAACGTATACATATAAGGGTTAGCATAGCCACCAGTGTTGTTAGGCAATGGGGAATGTATATAATGAAAATTTCTATTTTTGACAGATCTGAACCTGGAAATATAAAAATCTGTGAGTTTAACTCTGTGTGGTGACATCTTTTTGCTTATCTGACTTTGTCTCTATGCTGACTGGTATTCCAGAACAGACTCTCACAACTCACCACTTCTCAAGCACCAACTGGCCACATAGGCACCCTCACAGACCGCACAACCTGCTGGGGGATGGTAGGCCTAAGGTGAGAAGGATGCTAGGTGGGAGAAGTGAAAGTCCAGGACATTAGGTCAAACTTTAAGTCCAGGACAGGTAGGCGACCCGCAGCCAGCTCAAAACACAGGCCGCTTCACACAATGAGAATCCCCCAATGCTGCATCAGAGAGACACATTGCTGAGCATTAAACAGCCACACCCTCTCACCCAGGTGAACTTGTTTCAAAACTCTACGCTCACCACAGGGACCAGCACTGATGAGCCTCCACTAGTACCCAAACTCCTCCATTCTCCCAGCCCACCCTTATCACTCAGGCAGAAATGGTTCATAGCGTCACGCAGACCACACCCATAGCATGGCTGCACCTCCCCCACATGGTCTAGCAGCTAACAGCCTTCCACTAGCGCCCAGGGCTCCAGTGAGTGAACGACACCCACCCAATCACACGATCATGGTCCACTACATATGCTGATCACATCTATTGGCATCCATTTAGCGCTCAAGGCCTCACCGAGCAGGTCGGGATACACCTGAGGTGAGGAAACAGCCATGTAACTGCCCCCCCACCTAGGTAGGGCTACAGCACACCCTCTACCTGTCAGGAATCGGGCCGTAGTGGCCACGCAATATCTGTGACACACTGTCTGGAATTAAGTCACTCGTAGTCTCCTTTCTTGTTTTGTAGAGCCACTGCGAAAGGAGACTACATCTCCCAGCAAGCCTGCATTCTTGAATGCACCTGTGTCCATTCTCAGAAGCAGAGCTTTGTGAAAAACCTTGCCTGCCAGCACATAGGTGCTGGCTATTCAGTTCTATTCAGTGTTCCTGAGCTGTGCTCTCTGTTTGGAGTTCTGACAGAGTGCAGCTACTTGTTTCTGTGGATTTAGCTGGCGATTTTTGGATCTGTTTGGGAATTTGGATTCTGCTGTTATGTTTTGGAACTTTGCTTTACTTGGATTCTGTCTAAAGTTTGGATTATAACATTTTGGAATTGGGAAAGGAATATTGCTTGATTTATGGGAACCGCTTCTCTGAACTGGCTCAAGGAGTTAAGAGGAGTCCTGTGTCCATTGAGAAGCGCTTGAACCAGTTTGGGGTTTGTTTTCCAGGGGGACTCTCCAGGGAGAGAGTCCCAGTCAGTTAACTCTAATTTCAGTTACTTGCTATTTTTTAAAGCCTTTGTTGCCTTGAATGTTTACGGGCTCTCAAGGATGAGGGCCCGCTAAGATAAGTGTTTGTTACTTGATACCTTCTCACGGAACTCTGAGTCCTGTGTTGAAAAATGCTTCATTCCTTGTGGGGGGGTGGACTGACTTTTGAACTGTATTTGGACTGTTTGTTAAAAAGACACTCCTCGTGGGGGGGTGTTAACACTTGTTACTGAGAACCATGAACCTTGATGTTAAACACTACTTAGTTATTTGTTAGTTTTGGAAAGCCTGTATGAGGGGGGACTCCACTCTGTTGATTAGGGCTCTCTTAGTGTAAACTGTGTTAAAGAGCCTTACTTCCCCTTGTTTCAAACCTTGCCTCTTACCCTTCCTCCCTGATCCATACCTCCCTTCTGACCTTTCTCCTTTGTTACCCGGTGTACCTGAAAACCCCCATACCTATCCAAACTACCCTTACCTTGCCCTCTTCCCCCTTGGGGGCCAGTGTCTCCTGTGACAAGCTCCAGGATCCATTAGGAACCCAAGAGGGTGGCTGGGTCCTAGCAGCTCCTGTGACATGTCCGTAAGGACTCCACCTGACAGAATAGCCGGCCCACGTATTCTTAACCACCCAAGCTCCTATTGATCTCTCCACCATCGGTGTCGGATTTAGTGCGTATGCTCCAGGAGCTTAAGAGTGAAATTGTGGCTACATGATTAGAACGAGATCAAATGAGGAAAGAAATACATGAGTTGAATTTGAAAGTTCAGCAGTTGTTAGCGCAGGCTACTCCTCTACAACCTTCAGTACCTCTAGTTACACCTCCAGTTACACAACCGTCCTTACCACCTTCAGTAGTAGTTCACATGCCAGCTCAAATACCCTTAGCACCTCATGAACATTTTTCAGGGGGAAGACGTGAATGTCAACATTTTCTGACCCAATGCCGTCTCCATTTTGTCACTAACCCTTCCGCTTTTACTACAGATCAGATCAAAGTTGTGTTTGTAATATCATACTTAACAAACAGTGCAGGTTCTTGGGCAGTATCTTTAGTGGACAAGATAGTGCACTTTTGTACAATTGGGATGACTTCGAAAAAGAGTTTAGAAAATTGTTTGACAAGAGAGCTGTATCATTAGTTAAGGACAGGGAAATATTGAATTTGAAACAGGGCTCACGATATTTAGTTATATATATTTCACATTTCAATAGACTAGTGGTTGAAACCAAGTGGCCTGAAAGTAAAAGGTTGTCAGTTTTTTATCATGGACTGAGGGATGATTTAAAGGATGTAATCGCACAAGTAGACCCCCAGCCAAATACTTGCCCTGGTATGATAGAACTTGCCTTATGCTTGGATCAAAGGGTCTCTGAAAGAAAGGGAGTTAGATGTAAAAATGACTGGGAACATATTAAATTATGAGACCCCAAGAAAAATCCCAGAACCAGAGACTGATGTTGAACCCATGCAAATAGGAGGCACACCAAGACCTTTATACAGCATAGAGTGAGAGTGGCGTAAGCTACACTGGTTGTATCTTTATAGTGGGCATGGTGGGCACTATGTTAAAGACTGTATGCTTAGACCAAGGAAAATCCAGAAAACAGATAATAGCACAGTCACACCTCTCAGGGTGTCAGTGGTTACCCACCAGCCAACAGTACATAAATCAGCACAGACTGTAATAAAACCTGAGAAAACACCTAAGGCACATAGTGGAGCTAGTCCTCAGACAAATATGATAAGTATCATTGACAGTAGTTCAGTTAAAACCATTATACAGAAACTAACAGAAGAGAAGGCCGCTCAGACTATAGATGTACTCCAGAGCAGTAATACATCAGACATAAAACCAGATAAAACCAATAGTAATTGTGCTCTTTTGGATACAAGTGCCATGGCTATAGGACATGAGGAATCTACTGTATTTGGTGATCAGGTTGTTAGTTCTGCTTCTGTTCAACAGCACACAACAGAGACCATAGGACATCTTGTAGAGGCAGTTATGTCTCTTAAAGAAAGTTTCCAGTGGCTAGATCAATGTCCTACGCAATATTTAGAATTTCATACAAAGTTACCCTACCAGGGAAAAAGACTGTACATTCTGACTTCAGACTTGAAAAACAGTATTATTCAGGGGTACCATGAAGCACCCTCAGGGAAACATCTTACATTGGAAAATACCATGTTACCTATTCTAAAACAATTCTGGTGGCCCCAACAAGACCTGGACTTCAGGGACTTTGTTAGCAAGTGCGATAAATGTACTCAGCACATTGGTTCTATTTTGAATGCAAACTCGGTTGATGGGACAAAGCTTGATGAATCGGATGGGGCATGGTCAGATGACACAATGTCTGAAATACAATCTGATTATGAAACTGGCAGACACCCTCCTCAGATAGCCAGGCATGGCCGCTTGGGGAGGGGGTGTACTGTCAGGAATCGGGCCATAGCGGCCATGCAATATCTGTGACACACTGTCTGGAATTAAGTCACTCGTAGTCTCCTTTCTTGTTTTGTAGAGCCGCTGCGAAAGGAGACTACATCTCCTGGCAAGCCTGCATTCCTGAACGCACCTGTGTCCATTCTCAGAAGCAGAGCTTTGTGAAAAACCTTGCCTGCCAGCACACAGGTGCCAGCTATTCAGTCCTATTCAGTGTTCCTGAGCTGTGCTCTCTGTTTGGAGTTCTGACAGAGTGCAGCTACTTGTTTCTGTGGATTTAGCT